>JBCFXI010001667.1:0-44241 GCA_038496175.1 Ampulex compressa
ATATATAAGCTGGTGAATAAGGCATATCTTAAATAAAAACGGTGGAAAAAATTAAACACTGGGATAACTATACCGGGATTCGAATTCGAGACCTTTCGTATCTCGTACGACTGCTCTAACTACAACACCAGATGGAAAATTCAAATATTAGTTATTAGTTATTAGTGTGAGAATTAAATTGCTGTTTCTCATTTCCTCATTTTCTTGAAAGAGCCATATTATTCTACCCCGAACCTTATCATTAATAATCATTTTCATTAAAATAAACCTCATTAATAATAATCCTTGTATAACTTAGTCTTTCAATACACCTAAATAGGGCTCGTAAAACAGCTGAAACATTGTGAGAATACCAACTCCTCCATTTATTATTCATCACATGTGAATCCACTGCTCGTTAAAACCACTTCAACAATCATTATTTGTAAGAGTTTAGAAACTGTGGAATGCAGCATATATTGGGTGAGCGCAAAAGTTCGTGCGGAGTTTGTGAGTAAAAGTCACACAGTGATTAGGCAAACAAAAATCTTTATTCGATCAACGATATATTCTCCATCGTTTCCTATAATCTTTTCCCAACGTTCTGGCAGCATACGGATGCCTCGATCATAAAAACTGCGGGGTTTAGATTCGAAGAACGAAGTGACGCCGTTTTTTAAGGCCTCCAAAGAGTCAAAGTTTTTTCCATTTAAATAATTTTGCAATGACCGGAACAAGTGATAGTCGGATGGTGCGATATCAGAAGAATACGGTGGATGCGTTAGGACATCCCATTTCAGACTCTTCAGTTTGGACAGCGTCTTTTTCGAAACGTGTGATCTGGCATTGTCGACTCCCTTGCGATTTAACAAAATCGGACGTTTCTCTTTGATTTCTCGATTCAGATTGGTTAATCGGCGACAATACTTGTCCGAATCAATCGTTTTGCCAGCGGGGAGAAGCTCGAAATAGATTATGCCCTTGCAATCCCACCAAACAGAGAGCATCACCTTCATCGGGTGGAAACTGGCATTTGGCATTGCGTCACCATGCTCATCTGACTGTTTCCATGTCCGTTTGTACTAAACATTGTTGTAGACGACCCATTTCTCATCGCCCGTCACTAATCGATCCAAAATCGACTCGTTATTGAGGCGTCCGAGTAAAGAAACGGCTGCAGAAATTCGCTTGATTTTGTTCTCCTCGGTCAGCAAATGGGGCACCCATGTATCGAGCTCCAAATAGAATCCCATCTTTTTTAAACGCCGAAAAACGGTTGAAACGGTCAACGTTTAGTGCTGTAGTAACTTCTTCTGTTGAAATTCGCGGATTATTGAGCACTAAAGTACGCAAAACATCGTCATCAATGTCAGAAGGTCGACCAGAGCGTGGCTCGTCTTCAAGGTTAAATTCTCCGTGCCGCAATTTAGCAAAACATTTTTCCACAGTTCGTTTAGCTGATGCTTGATCCAGATAAACATCCTGAATTCTTTTTACGACTGCGGCAACGTTTATTTACTTCCGAAACTCGTCAAGCATAACATGCCGTAAATGCACCTTATCGATACTCATTTTTAAAGTGATATTTCTCGAAGCAGTTTGTATGAAAACGAATGATTTTTTTTTTAATGAAAGCTGAAAACGTCACCTTTCCAACAATATATAATATGTAGATGGAAGTATTAATAACACTTTACGACGCTTATAACTCCATCTAATGAAACTCCCCACGAACTTGTGCACTCACCCAATATATGCAGTATATATTATCGATAAGTGGTCACAAACCCTAGTGGGAGAAGGTCTGGTCGTAAGGACAGTAGTGAAATGTCGAGGGCGTTACGAGTGCGTGGGTTTCGTGAGAACTGTAAGATTTGAAAAGCGAAAGTGAACGATCAAATCAAGAAAGCGAAAAAGAAAACCTAGTAAAAAAGTAAAGATAGAAAGGACGAAAGATAAGGAATATGCATAGAATAGAGTGAGTGTAAAAATAGGCTAGGACTTATTTGTAATAAATATTGTACATTATTTATACTACTGCAAGAAAGGTTATTGAAATATTACATCCCCGCCTTACACCTCTCCGTTTCGTCTGGCGTCACATAAAATTACAGACTCCTGACAAGCAAACACTTCTTACATATTAAATTCATATCGGTAATCATTGCAACGGAATACATTTGTCTTTATTCTATCCTGCTCCGTTTAATACAACATAAATTCCGTAAAATTTTTTTTAGAAATTTGTGTTTCGAGAGACATATTTCAAGTGATAAAGTGAAATGGTACATTCACGTGCATGTTTGTATGCGTGTATAGAGAAGGGGATTGGAGGGAAGAAGACGGACACGGGGGGGGGGGGGACTAAAATATATTCCGATTTTTTGAGACAACCGTTGCACATAAATACATATACGTTTTACATGCGTATTTCTTTTCTTGATTATAAAATCCCCATTACTTCTGTAAACTGTGTAAGTACAGTAAAAGTTCCATGAATGTGGCTAAAGCTTCTTTGTGAACGTTACAGGCTGCTCCTACGCATATGCTGTCTACACACTACATACACGTTATCTTGTTTGAAGTCAGGCAAGCATGTTTTGTGGCAAGCAATGGGGTAAACGGCGCAGCTTCTTTGAAAGCGGCACGGCTTAACGGGTCTTACCGCTATCATATAACTTTCTTCGTTTAACTTTTCTATTATTTGAAATTTTATTCATCATATCGGTGAGATTTTTTTTATCAAAATGAGGCCAAACACGACATAATCAGGACAAAATTGACTTATTTAACACTAATTCTACTACTAACTTTATTTTGCTATCACTCCGATTACATTAGTAAAAAATAATAATAGGAAAAGTATTTTTTTATGTAATAGCTTTTCCGTAAATATCGCTGAACTGTGATATCTGATGTTAATTTGGTATGCAATCTCATGCATTTGTTAAAAACATTTAATTTAATATAAAATGCAGACACCACCTACACGTGAATCGGCGATGTCAGCTTACGTTTATACGTTATTCATCAAATGGTGTTTCCTTCCTCATGTATGTCATACCGCGCCTTGTACACTTAGCTGAAATTACAAAAATATAGCCTAGGTTCGACATATATGGCGATGTACATAGTCCATTATGAAAGTAATGCGCATGACTTTATCGTGGCGCGACTATCCATCAAAGCAGGGTAAAACGGGTCGAGAAATTTGGTGAACAGTCTGCCCTTCCAATGCAATCGGTGCCTAGTTTGCTCCGAGCTGTCTGTATGGAAAGACGTGTCTCCGCATGAAGTGTGTTTTTTGACTTTGTAACATGGCGTGATGGAGCGTTCGCTTGAACAGCGATACGCAATCAAGTTTTATGTGCGGCTTGGAAAGAATGCAACCGAAACATCGCTGTTCAAGCGAACGTTCCATCACGCCGTGTTACAAAGTCGAAAAACACATTTCACGTGGAGGCACGTCTTTCCATTGAGACTACTCTGAGCAAACTGGCCACCGATTGTACTGGAAGGATAGACTCTTCACCACATTTCTCGACCCGTTTTACCCCGCTGTGATGGATAGTCGCGTCACGATAAAATCATGCGCATTACTTTCATAGTGGACCATGTATGACGATATTTTATGTAATTTTCAAGTATTGTGGTATTACAAGTAGTCAAGTATTACTGAATAAATATTATATAAGTAAACTTGGTCGTAATTGTATCGTGTTTAGTCTCATTTTGACTGTCGTAATTTCACAAATATGTTAAAAAAATTGTCAGAATAAGAAAACTAAAATAAATAAAGTTAATAATACTTTTTAGATTGATCTTTAAATGTCTCGGTTGCCGCACTTCGCGTTTGATCAGCTCTTTTGTCCATGGTCTCTTTTCTCCGCTGTCTCCTTTATTTGATATACTACAAAGGTGTACCCGGAAAAACGGTGTTTCCTGCCACATTAACGTCACAAATTATATGTATGCAGAGCGACGTTCATGGAAAAATCACTGTAACGAGAAACGAAAAAAGTAAATGAAAGGCATCAAATCTGAGCGGGATAGAACGATGATGAGTGCATTCCTGTAGGAAAGAGTATAGGATCAAGATCGTATTATAAAATGCTTTTGATGTAAATATCTTTAAACACACACGTGCGCACTTTTGAATAAATTTCATCAATTCCTGACATCCAATTAATATAATATATCAATCGAGTTATGCTCGTTATAAAGAGTTGAAGGTGGTGCCAGCCGGTACAAATCATGCGCTCTTTCTCCCATCGCCTCCCATAAAACATTCTAATTGATCTCAACTGACTTGTTGAATTTGTCTCTACTGCCAGCAGCACTGATACACGATATATACATTTTGTATACGTATGCAGGCCCGTAGGTAAAATTATGTTTGAGGGGGCGGGGAGGGGAGGAGACTTAAGTAATTCGTTTACTGTTTTGTTAGTGTAATTGTATTATTATTCCACGGATAGATAAAAAGTAGTGAGATATAGATTAGCTTAACCTATCTGTATATACGTTATATTTTTATTTCATCATTTCATATATTTCAAGGGAGGGTACAACCCAGACAGTCCCTCCCCCTCACGCTGCGACCCCATACGTATGTAAAAACTATAGTCAATAAGCCTAATCACTCACATAACTGTTGTACAGCCACTGTTGATAGAAAGTAAGTCCGACTGAAAGAACGAAGTAAATTCCGATGAGAAGAACTGTCCAAAGGATTTTCTTCCAAAATGATATCTTCTTAGAGTGAATGGTCTTCAAATCTTCGACTCCAGTATGCGCTAACCGATCATTAACCTCGGGATCGCTCTTCGTTATTTGGTACTTCACGTGTAATCTCGTCATCTTTGAAAACCTGAACAATATGCCAGAGAAATTTACAAATTAGTATTGCGCAAAATAATAAAAAATGTATACCAGCCACTCGATAAAAGTGGTACATTTGTTTAATATACTTTTTTCTTACAAGAGGGAAACCACGAAAATACATTTCGTTAGCATAAAAGAAAATACCACAAGAAATAATCAGTATAAATAATAAAAAGTATTTATTTCACACATTTTCGCCAAAAAATAGTACCACAAGAAAAATTTGTTAAACTGTGGAATGAATATTATTCGTATTCGGTGTAGATCTCGTAATTAAAAACAATTAACCTTTTCATTTTATCTAGTATGAAATCATAGTTTTTAATGCATAAAATTAGCAAGGCTAAGTAAGAATTTGCGCTTTACTGATATATAGTATATGTATTAAAGCGTATGCGGAAATAATTTTTTAACCGCTCAAAATGAGATCCAATAAATTAATAATGCGTATAAAATTTCATGCGTAACGATTTCAGAAATATTTTAAACAAATCTTAAAATATCATACATTATAATAATAACTAACTTACATTACATGCTATTTATTATCGTAAATATGTAAGTAAATTCAGATTCTCTGTTTTTTTCCATCTTCTAATATATTATGAATGTGCGCGCATGTATGGTCTTCTTTTGTAGGACTACTCAAAAAGTAAAGTCGAAACTACTCGAGCAGCTGTTGTGCAAAATTTAAGAGAACGTGCTGTCAACGAATGTCATCGTATCACCTCGGCAATACTGCAGTACAAATCACAATATTTTAAACAAAATCTTTTTTATCGTATAGAAACTGGCGATGGTCATTTTCGATTACTTCACACAGATCATTTCGTTTTAATGTGCTGAAGTGTGTGTGTGTGTTTTTTTCTCAAGTTACGAGTCTGTCAAAGTGTCTTGCTCAAGTTAAACATTATATAAGGTAAAGTCACCAGTCATTGACCATGTGTCAGAAGTTGACCATCTTTTACTAAGACCTGAAAAATAAGTTTTTTGTAAATAATGGTCTTTCGAAACAAGCCCGGTAGGTATGTTACGGTATCTGCGCTCGCGATGCTCGTATATTGTTGCTTATATATGGTTGTGTATCGTGACTACGGACGATTTAATGTCAGTAACAGCAGTCGTATTCCTCCATAACGCAATCTTCTTTGCGCTGTTCTTAAGAAAGCGTGCGTAGTTGATGGTAAGTAATTTCTCAGCTTTTGATTTTTCCTGCTTAAAACTTCCACTGTTCTAATTCCTATTAAATTTTACATTCATTGAACACACTGTTTCTCTCATTCCTATATCAAAAACTTAATTGACCGCACGGTCTACTACCGATTCGTATCATTTCGATTACATCTAGAAGTTGACATACGTGGTCGACTACTAACACAAACTAATCACATTTATGTACTATTTATATTATATCTATTTTACATATAATTTCATTAGAAACAAGTAATAGAATGCTCACTTTTATAGTATGTGTTTTAAAAGATGACCACATGGTAAACTACAAACTTGACCTGCGGTCAATTATTGACATCGTTTAGTTTACACTATCCTAAATCATTATATATTACTAAAATCAATAAAGTAGTCAGATATACTTACATATGCAATAATTTTATAAATTGTTAAACTACTGAACTGAAGATGCCACCTATTAAGTGTACTTTCAGAAATTATTCTGAAGAACGGATGAAAGCAGCAATTGAACATGTTAAATTACACAGAATCGCTGATGTGTTAGATTATAAATGGGAAAATGTATTATTTCATATTAATGACCCTACTAAAATCAACAAAACGCGAAATATGTGCTTAATACCCACATTAGATTCAATATGAAATTATAGTTAACTTAGTTTTTACTAACTTTCAGAAATTAACTTTCTTTTGCCTGTATTTGCCCTTTTATTTCTTATTTCTCTTGACCGTTATAAATAAACGATGTTAAAGCGATTGCTTTTGCTGATTTTGGTTCTAATATAAATGGTCAACTACTAACGAGCAGACGGTCAATTACCGATTTTTTCAGTTTCACAAATGGTCAACTTCTGACGCAATGATTGACTTTCCATTAATGATTACTATTTTTATGTAACGCAACTTTTCGAAAAAAAATATGCTTTGTTATATAATGTCGGAAGTTCAAAGACTATCTTCACGCTTCAAGATTCACTATTTAATAAAAATTCAAAAAGTTATCACTATTTTTGCCAAAAATTTGTCTTAAGTGGTCAACTACTGGTGCCTTTACCTTACATAGCGTTTACTCATTCTGACAGGAAAAATTGTCAGAGAAAAACATTATTTTGCATGAGTGGGCAAATACTATGGAGAATGAAAAATTTTTTTGAGAGTCATTACTTTCGAGACTTAGACATCACAGATTCTTTTGCAAACGAAACCACATGTTATAATCTTCCTGTCCCGATATCCAGGATCAAAATCAACTCAATGCTTTAACAAAACGACTCGCTAATTAAAATAAAAAAGGTTATATTTCGTTAATTTTCGAAATACTGAATTATGACAGATGTTTGCAAGCTTCACTAAATTATAGACGAACTCAGGTCGCGATTCGATACCCAGGGAGTGATTTGCTGGAATAGATGAAAATAATCAAAGTAAAATCTTCAAAATCATTTTCGGACAACTCTAATTACGATAAGTACAGTCCTAATACATGTTTGTTTATAGTGATTATAATCTTTACGCTTTTCTTAAACTAATACAACATAACATACCAAAAATGTTATTTTTCTTCGTTCATTTCAATATTCTTTCAGTTAACGACATCAGAACCAAATTTAACAAGTTTCACTCTAAAATCACCTAAGTCTCTTCACTCTAGTCACCTAATTTTGCCAATTTTGCGAAGATATATAATATGTTAGTATATTGTAATCGTCCAAATTAGAGTTTTTGGGTCCGTCGAGTGGTGACGCGAGAAATCCTGCGCACGCAACGTGATCCGTGCTGAAGACGAGGCCCTCACTCGTAATACCACCGTTGTAGCGTACGAAACTGGGATATAGAACCGCGGTGCATCGGGAAACAAACGAGCGTATTAACCAGTTAACTGTGCTCGACGTGTATACACGTCAGTCCAACATTTTCTTTCCAAGCAGTTGACCCTTATATTCATAGAGCAAAATAAAAAATAATCATTTACTGCAAGAACCCATTTGCACAAAAACGAATGTCTTATCGAATAAAAATGTAATCCTTCCTTACTTTGCTTTACATCTATCGTAAAATCATTCCGTATCTCATTCCTGCCTTACGTTTCGCAATAAATTCCGCAGTCAACTGATTAAATCTTCCGTACCCAAGGGAAGGACGTGAATCCCTTACAGACCGAATTAATGATTTGTTCCTCGATCCCTGAAGGCGGACAAGGAGAAGCTGGAATACGACCGTGGCGGTGTCAGGCGGCTGGGGCTTGTTACATCCGAGTATACTCTTACCTTCTTAATTTAAAATATAATTTGAATGATTTCACAGAAAGGCATACCCGAAAATTTCCCTTGTATTTTATCCACCCTATTTATCGACCACCGCGTTTAACTATGTTTGCGCATTCCGGAAGATAACGCCAGCTGGACCACGACCGAACCCTCTCGAAGCTTTTTTAAGAGACGTTGAAATCCACAGAGCATTAGAACATGTAATATATTAAAGTCTATTAAACAAAAGGAATCTTTCTGTGAAGTAATTAAAATAAGTTATGTAACTTTAAGAGATATTTAACCCTAACTGCAAAGGCAAATATCCTTTTTCTTTTAGATCAATTCACTAGAATATTTTATATCTTTGGAACAAAAAAGATAGAACAATGATTCAAAGTGCAGGAGACTCGCCTTCGCATAAGGATAAACATATTTTTAAGCTACTTCAACAAACTTTGTTAATAATTAACACACAAAAAATCTCAAAACTAACTCTAGAAACATAATATAGTATAGTATAAAATGAATATAGTATAAAAGAAGTATAAAAGAAGCTGGCAAAGGCCAGAACGTTGCCTTTTACGCCAACTCGCCTTACTCGCCGACTCTTTTTACTCGCCAACTTGCTTATTTGCTTAGTGATTCTTTTCCATATTTCGCTTCAGTGTTATAACAAAGTCCTATCCGCCTGGTCCCAAAACTCGCATTGGTAATTTAGAGATAATTTACATTTTTCTTATTAACATTTTCATAACTTGTATCATTTATTCAATTTCCTTCTTTTATTAATAAACTTAGTTAAATAGAAATTCCTTCGTTTGGAACCTCAGTCTCGCTCAGATCACTTTCTTTTTCTTCACGCGCTTTTATTCTGACAACCACGAAAGATTGTTACGATCGTCGCTGCTAAAGAGCGTGGCCCCGATCAAACAAATTGTCGCTGCCAATGGTGTGGCCCCCGTTCGTTCAATAACAGTCCTTCTGCAGGTCTAACTTTTTCACTTTTATTTAATACCATCCAAGGGTGGATTCCGAGTTAAAGAGCAGAGATTGAGGTTCCTAATTAAATCGGCTCTTATTTAAAATCAAGATCCTTTACCTCTCAAGACTTGAACCTCCATCCCCGAATAAAGTGCTTAAATGATTGACTTAAAATCGGAGAACAAAATTCGAGTGTTTCGCTACAGCGTGCCCTCACAGGCTAATCGATCCAGATTTATAGATTGTGATCGACACGCGCGCTATTTACAAATTTCGCAGAAATGTATAATTATGGTTGTTACAATACACATTGATATATTTTTTTTTTTTTTAATTCATTTTTCAGTACCGACTGCTAAGGTCATTTGGCCTAGGACCTACTGTTTAAGGTGGGTTCCGAACCACCAGACATTGACATATTTAATTGTATTATTCGTAGAAACGAGGTAATACAACATTATACAGCCTAATATAACTTATTGCTAATCCAGGAAGGCGGAAAAAGAACGAAATACCTTTTAAAATCGGAAAAACTCCCTTCAAGAAGAAACTTCTGCATCAGAATTATTATAGATAATGATTTCATAACATTTATCGATTTAAAAAATTCTATCAAGTAATTATGCAAGGACTGATTATTAATTGTTTCTTTTCAGATCTATAAAGCACTTTTTCAGAGTTGTAAAATGGTTCTTTTAAGGGTTATGGCACAGTTCTTGACAGAACTACAATTTATTTTACATTGAAACAATTAGTCAATCAATTAATATTAGGAAATCATTATCTGTAATAATTTTGATGCAAAAGGTTCTTCTAAAGGACATTTTTCCAATTTTAAAAGATATTTCGTTGTTTTCCCGCTTTCTTGGATTAACAATAAGTTATCTTAGGCTGTATAATGTTGTACATCCATGTTTCTATGAATAGCACAATTAAATATGTCAATGTGGCTTGTAACAACCATAATTATACATTTCTGAGCATTTTGTACATAGCGCGCGTGTCAATCGTAGAATTTATAAATCTAGACCAATTAGCTTCAACCGCCTGACACCGTCACGGTCGCATTGCAGCTTATCCTGCCCCGCTTCAGAGGACGCAAACAAATGATTGATTCGGTCTGTAGCGATAATAGACTTTGCTCTCAACGCCGCTCGACCGGTAGCCTATTAATGGACATTTTGTCTCAACGTTCACCGACCGGTAACCTATTAATCCGTTTTTCGACTAGACATATCGACCAGTTGCTTATGAATTGGTTGTCATAGCAACCAATACTTTGTTATTCATTATTGAGGTGCAGACGTTCGATTGCATTTTGGATATTTAATTTTTTAGATATTGCTACCCTTCACTATGAGCACAGAAAGCGTTGTTTTATTTATATGATCTGTCTAATTACTCTCAAAGTTATTCGGTAAATGATTCTAGGGATGAAAGTGACGCCAGTGATATAGAGGTAGAACATATTTTGTCTGTATTTTTTGCAATATTTGAATCATATTCCTCTCCTTCTCATCCATCTCTGCTTCCACTTTTCGTCGATCACTAAAAATCCATATTTCTTGTTCGAATGGTTCGCACTTAATTCGCTTAATTCATCGTAGGACATGTCGATATTTAGGTGATCGTTGAAAATGTTCCTTAAATTCGTATCATCCTGCTTGAAGTGTATTAACAAATTTGCCTTATCATGTATCAAATGTTTGAGTATTTTCGCATAACTCTGATAAAGATAGAAACTATCAACGTTGCCGTACCATCTCATCAAAAAGTAACTTGTTATGGCGTGCAGTTTATCACACGCTACCAAAGATGAAAGTAGAATTTGGTAGAGCCTCCTCGATGGGTATAACGTCAGCATTGTTCGCATACGTATGATAGCCGATATCTTCTATGGCCGTCAAAAGTCTCTCGAGATATCGATATTTTGGCGGCTGTAGAAATTTGGAGTATACATAAACGTTTTCGAAACGTACGCTATTTAATCAGACTCAATATGACACTCGTCTTACCGTAATTCGAGGGTGTGCATATCAGTGCACGAATGGTGTTTGGTAACAAAGCATCATGTCGGTGTGACGAATTTACATCAACATTCCGGGTCACTCTGTAATTTTAATATTCAAGGGATGTTTTACAAAAAGGATACTGGTACGATATAAAATGTGTCATGTAGATACGTCGCATATAGAAAATGCCATCGGGGGATACGATTGTCAGTTTTCTATGAGCAATCAATTCAAACAGAGTAGCACCGGATTGAAATGCGCATCATATTGTTAGATACTACTGGAAACGCCTGATGTTGAATATTGGATATCATTCCATGAACCTCATGCGACAGTTTTGTTTAGAGTGTTTGGCGATAAACCTTTCTTGGAACAGAAAGACAAAGCCGAATCTGTGCTAAGAGTCTCACGGATCGGCACTCTCCTCTCGACGACCGAACAGTACAGATGTGCTTATTAAAGTATTATTCTAAGCCCTATACCTGTATTATTTTCTGAATATCCCTGAAATAAAATACATGTGACTCAAAGTAGCGAGCACATTATTCACTTTTACGTTACTACGGCATAACAATATGAATTTAAAATTCGTACCGCATCGTTTAAAATTCATACTGCATCGATTTGGGTTCGTACCGCATTGATTAGATTCACATCGCTTTACACTTCCTTCCGCATAAAATTGTGGCGATCAGTATTGGGAGAACCGCTAATGTAACAGTGATCGTTTGTCCGCCTTCGTTCTCGGCGCCCAGCGTTACCGGCGCAGTTAGCAATGTATCGTCCGGCCTAGGATTGAGTTCGTTCCTCGGTCAAAGACACGAGAATCTTTTCGGTAAAAACATTAGTCAGTCATGTGCTGGACGCGCACGAAGGCGGACCCACATTGTAGCGTGTATATTTGTTTGTGCTATTACACCATTAAACCTTTTTGTTACGCACTTCCTTGTGTTTGATTACTGCGACACAAACATATAAAACCCACACTAAAAAAACAAATGGCTCTCAAGCGAACTTTATGCTAAATTATGATCTAATCCGCTTATAGCTGCATATAGACAATGATGCTTCAAACACCATTCTCGACAGCAGTCTAGTCGTGGTGGTGACAAAAAACATTGTGAAAAAGATGATGGGCTAATGCCTTTGGTAATAAATGGCCGCATGCACAATAGCAGAACGGTTGTGGATGGTCATAAAAGCTCAACAATCATCGTCTATTCTATTATTAACACGTTAAGCGCCACGCCGAATTTCTGTGCCGTTCCGTTCAAGCCACAGTCAGCCATCAGGTAGGCCCTGCCGGGCCACTTACCAATAGGCGAGCCAGAGTATAGACAATTTGGAAAAAAGGAAGGCAGTGCGCACAAAATTCGAAGATACTTCACCGAATGCTATAATCGGAATGCACAAATATTAGGACCAAAGATAGCTAAAAATGTAACGCCAAAAGTAACAACCTTTTGTAACCAATCTACACAGAAACCTCACCTTTGCTTATCTTGTTTTAATAAATTACATTAATGTTTTTAAATATTATATTCTTTTCCTTGAAGCATTGACCAAACAAAAACCGATATCGTATAACTTAAATGTTCAGTCTCACAAGTAGGCAAGGACCGATACACGTGCTGCGATAGAAGAAAGAAAAGTCTATCGCAGGAACCGGCAAGGCCTGAACGGAAAGTCTAGCGCCGGTCCCTATATGTGGTTTGAATATAGTATAGGTAATTTTTTACCCTTTACCTTCAAAATGAAAAGAACAAATCGTTCAAGTACTTCTTCGAAAATTTCTAACTTCAAACTGCATCGTCGCGGAAATGAAGGCGACACGCTATCAGAAGAAATAATTTAAAAAATAACTTCAGATCAAGAATCTTTCATCAATCCTGAAGCTGATAATTCTGATGACTCGGAATTATTCGCGCCAATAAGAAAGAAAATACGCGTACTTTCATTTTCGGATGAATCTGAAAACGATATTCCTATAGATGAAACTACACGGTCACCGGATCAGCAGAATCATACCGCCTAAAGGAGTAGAAAATGGTCACCTGATGGACAATCAATTCCAGCGGGAGAATTTTCTTCAGATTTTGGTCCAACTCGCTACATCACAGATTTGCCAGTCCCATCACCATATGACATGTGCTGCACATTTTTGACTGAGGACATTATTCAGTCCATCGTTTTTCAAACGAATTTATACGCAGTACAGCAAGGCAAAAGATTCAAGTCTACTGATGACCAAGAAATTCGCGCATTTATTGGTATAAATTTTCTAATGTTGGTGGTTCGGAATCCACCTTAAACAGTAGGTCCTAGGCCATATGACTTTAGCAGTCGGTGCCGAAAAATGAATTAAAAAAAAAAAAAAAAAAAAAAAATTTCTAATGGGAATCAATAAACTCCCGAGTTACAGAGATGCCTGAAACTCTAAACCATATTTACGGAATGAATACATATGTCAAATAATGAATGTAAATCGTTTTGGGTGGTTTCTCAGCCATATTCATTTAAATGATAATAGCCTAACTCCAGCAAGAGAAAGTGCCAACTATGATAAACTGTACAAAATTCGTCCATTCTTGGACAAGGTACAAGAAAATTTCAAAAAAAATTATAGTCCTGGTTTTAGTTTAGCGATCGATGATGTAACGAACGCAGTTACCACCCTCAGCAAGTAGGAAAGAGATCGAGAGAAAAAGAAGGGAAATAACCAAAGACCGCGTGGGAACGCTCAAGGGCCCCAGAATATTCAACTAATAATCGAACTATAAATATTTTGAAAGGGATTAGGAAGGAAAAGCCTAGCCGGTAAACCACAGCTGTGGGTCACCGGTATCCTAGTCATAAAACATCCTTGCTGGTAGATAGCGGGTGGCCACCAAGCACCCTCGATAAACAGAGCGGTGGGCCGAACCTTCGAATAGTAACTAACAATATATCCGCGATTAACAATTTCCTCGACCAGAGAAGGGGCAGCCTAGGGAAGGGAGGCCCGGATATATAAGGGAGTATTTTTTCGGAGCGCGAACACTTATTACAGACTTACTTGCTTACGCACTTAGGCTCAGTTCGGGAATCAGTAGATTTCGGCGACACGTTTCGATCTCTCTCTCTCTCCGATCCCTATATTTAGTAAGATCTATATAGTTTTATTTATATATATTTCTTTAAATTCATTTTAACTTGCGATTCTATCTAACGAGTCTCTAGGGACACAGAAACCTAAGATATTCTTGTGTTTTCTGAGGCACATTCACTTGCGTATCGAAACCTTTTGAATATCGAAAGGACTTGAAATTTTAAGACAATCCCGGGCAATCTGAGGCGCATTCACTTGCGTATCGAAAGCCCTGGAGAATCTGATTTTCTAAGTAACTGTTTTTTAGACGAAAAACGCGCGCCGGACAGAATTCCAAGGTTAGACATTTGGATTTAAAACTCGAGAAAGCAATAAAAATTTTTGTTACTAAAGAGAACCTCGGCGGCGTTGAAGAACCCTATCAACCTCCTGCAACCACTCCGGTACCTTTCCTTGAACAAGCGCATCCCTACGGTGGTTTCGTGCAAGAATTCACCTCATCCCTCGAGAAATTCGCCCAAAGATATGAAATAATTCGCCTCATCCCAGGGGAGTGTCGCGTAGGCACGTTGCCCCCGAAAAACCGTGAATCTTCGTGATATAAATTAATATAAAAATTAGTCCCGACGGTAGATCGTGACACCCTTCTCCTTTCACTTCCAGCCACTACCACATTCCTTTTCCTCTCTTTCTTCTTCATCCATTCCGTCTTTTTTTTCTCACTTCTCCCTCTATTCTCTTCAACCTTTCCTTTACCTCTCTCACTTTCGTTCGTAAGTTCCCCATTTCCCTTTTCTCTTCTCTCCTCTGCTTCTCTATCCAACCCTTCATCCGCTGCTGCTCCCTTTTCCCTACTCCTTTAACTTCTCTCTCAATTCCTCCTGTGCAACCCTAATCATCTCCTTTACCTCCGTTTTCTATACCTCCAATCTCTCCTGTGGCACAGACTATCGCACCGCTGTCACCAGAAATATGTTACGGACTGTCCCACTGCTTTATCACCAGAAATATGTCACGGACTATCCGCGACTGTCGAATTTATGTCGCGGTTTCGCGTCTTCCCGATTTATTTATCGAGATTTTAAGTTAAAGACAATTACGGTTTCGGGTCTACCTAACACGTTGGACGAATTTTGCAGGTTGAAGAAGGATATCAACGAAATCTTCTCCCGCAATAAAGGCTTTTATTGCTTTCTCTAGTTTACTATAAAAATCTTTAGGTTTTGGTGTTGGAAATCTGTCCGGCGCGCGTCTTTCGTTTAAGACGTTTACTCATCAAACTGACTGAAACGTTTGAGGCCGCCGATACGCAAATTTAATGCGCCTCAAGCTTTCCGTAAACGATTCGAGTCAGGACGCGTAAGGGACTTGTCGGAATTTCCGATGCGCAACGAATGCACTTCGGATCCTCCGGCTAACCCTTGTTACAAAACAGTTACTTAGAAAATCAGATTCTCCAAGGTTTTCGATACGCAAATTTAATGCGCCTCAAATTGCCCGGGATTGTCTGAAATTCCAGGTCCTTTCGATATTCAAGAGGTTTCGATACGCAAATTTAATGCGCCTCAGATAACTCAAAGATATCTTAGGTTTCTGTATCCTCCGAAATTCGTTAGACAGAATTCCAAGTTAAAATGAATTTAACAGAAATATATAAATGTATCGTACTAGTTAAAACTTAAGCATAGGGAGATCGAGAGTGTCGCGAACGTTACTGTCGCGTCTAACCGCAGTGAAAACTCGTATAGTAGTGTGTGCGCACTCGCAAAAAACTCCCTTATATAACCGGGAATTCCTTCCCTGGGCTACCCCCTCTCTAGCCAGAGAAATTGTTTAACGCGGACATTTTGTTAGTTGCTATTCGAGGATTTGTCCCGTCGCGTTGTTTATCGAAGACGTTTGACGGTTGCCCGTTATCTACCGACAAGAGTATTTGGCGCGTAGGATTCCGGTGGGCCATAGCTGTAGTTCACCGGCTAGGTTTTTGTTTCCTAATCCTTTGCAAAGTATCTATTGTTAGGTTATTCTGGGCCCCTCGAACGTTCTCGCGCGGTCTTTGGTTATGTCGCTTCTTTTTCTCTTGGTCTCTTTCCTCCTTCAATAAGTATAGGACCGGTGTACGTCACATAGGACTTACCACGTGACTCATTTTTTCCCATATGCGCTATATGAATTACCTTTTGTACACAATGCATTATCGTGCGCAAAATTCCTAAACAATGATATGTGAAATGAAGTTTTTTGTTCATTTCGTTTTAACAAAGCATCAAACTTATTAATTGGCATATGGACAATTACTGACCAAATTGTGAATAATAATAATAAAATTATATATTCAAACTAAGATGAGGTACTCGCTGCAACTAACGACCAGCACGCATGAGCACGTATTAAACACGTGTACGTGTGTTCTACGTTTATTCGTGTGGCATGCACAATGATTCAATACTTACTGCAACCTGCTCGTTCTGACCGACGATAACGACAACGACGAGATTAATGACCCACGATGACGTTGATGATCATCAACTTCCACTGTCAGGAAGACGGCTCACCCGTAAGACAGATCACAGTGGCTCATCGGTGAGAAGGAGGGAAGAATTAACGGTCATTTACTGAGAGAATGATTTGCTACGTAAGGAGGGACGGATCGGTCATGTGGGTGGGCTGGGGGGGGGGATGTAATCGGTAAAATAGGGAAGAAGGAGATGGACAAAGGAGGTTCGTGAGACAGGAAGAAGATGGCGCCAGACGAAATCGGTAAAATAATCCCTCTCACATAACCCACCCGCCTTTGAGTGTATCGTCCGGCCTGCAATGACTGCCCAATTTTATTCCTTGATGAAGTTAAGAATTGCAATTACAAACAATTGAAATGCAATTGCAAGTGGGAACTTGAAAATTTTGTCAAAATTAGTCTTTGTATATTTTGTTAAATTCGTTATTATTGGATGAATATCTTATTTTTAAAGTATATGCGGGATCAACAATGCTCTACTTTGTATTCAAACGGCGCGAAACGACAATCACTCTACGAGTTATTCCATTACAAAATATAAACAAATCAAAACACACATATCTCGATGATGATGGCGTTTCACTATCTGTTCGGGCTGTATGAACGGCACAGCCAATACAAAAGTATATAAAGTATAAACAAAATATAATCATATGAGGAATAGTAAAAAAGCATTTATCCACAGATAATCAGTTAACGTAAATATACGAAGTACTAAAGACCATTGATGCAGTAAAAATTGTGTACCCTCTTTTATCAACAAAATAGGGAAGCAAGTGTACATCATAAATCGTATTTATACTGAGCAATAAGCATTAACACTTTTAGTGCCGGAGGCCGACATATCGGCCCTTGCTGCACTGGCGAGAAGTGACAGAGCCGATATATCGGCTCACACCTCGTAGCGATTTACTATTCGCACTGCGGAAGAACTCCATTTCAAAATAAATTTATAATACGCTATAAATGATCCAATTTCATTACGAGAGAATTAAAAAAATAATTTTTCGTTTTAATTCTTTGTGGACGACGACTTTTTCCTATCGCTTGGAGCTAACGCAATCTAACATAAACACCGATGGTCGCTGCTCAGGCGACATCCGACCTGCGGAATACGTTGACAACGCTTTATATAAATAATTGTTTGAAGACTTTCACGAAATAAGATTCCATTGGCACAGCGAGATGTAGGATCAGTTAGTTTTTCCTCGATCGTTGTCGTGAGCAGTATATTTCATTTTATCCCAATGAGAGTTTGAAAGCATCATTTTTGTTATTGACAAACCAACAATGAGCAAGAGGAGATTTCTAAAATTTTGCCACCTTCTTTTTATAAAAAATACACCGTCATGGATGAAGTGGTTACCACGTACCTTCGAGTTATTTTTTATTTTTGTTATGTAATATTATTTATCTTGTTACAAAATATATTGGAAATGCAAAGTATATACTTTTTAATAAATGGTCTATATAAAGTTATGATGAAAAGATGACCTTTTGTATGTGCAAATACCTTTTGTAAGAGAGAACTCATCTTTTACTTTTCTTTATGATTTTTTATACCTTTGTTATTTATATAATTTTCAATGAATATAAAAATAACTAGTGTTATTGTTTTGTTCTCTATTTTGTCCTTCTACTGCTTTATGAATCATGTAAATATTGTTCCTTGTTTGATTTTTATGAGCATTTTCCCAAACCCGTCGGTTATTGTCGCATAGGAATCTGTTTTTCGCCCGGCATTAAAGGGGTTAAGCATTTACTGCATATAAGGTGTACCGGTATGAAATGAGAGTTAAAATACAAATGTGTCGATAGGGAACATTTGTTGCGAACGAGCCTCAATTTTTTTTTTTGTTTGGTCGGTATGATATCTGTCAAACATGTTTAATATACATCAAGTCATTGAACAAACATCATCATATTTTTTCATCGTGTTAAATATGTCGGATTTTTTACCAGAAAGTGATGACTTGCGGAAAGCATTAATTTTTTGTTTTTATTTGAAAAAAAAGTGTTGCAGAGTCGCATCGAATGCTAGTCGCGGCATATGGCGATCATGCTCTATCAGAAGCAGCATGCAAAAGATGATTTTAACGGTTCAGAGATGATGATTTTGATGTAAGAAATAAAGAACGAGGAAGATCACCAAAAAAAGTTTGAAGACGCCGAATTGCAAGCAATATTGGATGAAGATGATGCTTTGAGTCAAAAGCAAATGGCAGCAATGTTAAATGTTGCACAACAAACAATTTCTGACCGTTTAAAAGCTATGAGAAAGATCCAAAAGTGTGGCAAATGGGTGCCACATGAATTGAATGAAAGACAGATGGAAAACCGAAAAAACACTTGTGAAATTTTGCTTCAAAGACATGAAAGAAAATCAGTTTTGCATCGAATTGTTACTGGCGATGAAAAATGGATTTATTTTAAGAATCCTGAACGGAAAAAATCATGGGTTAATCCGAGACAACTATCAACATCGACTGCAAAACCAGATCGATTCGGCAAGAAGGCAATGCTCTGTGTTTGGTGGGATCAGAAAGGTGTGGTGTATCATGAGCTTCTAAAACCTGGTGAAACTGTTAATACTAATCGCTACAGACAACAAATGATCAATTTGAACCATGCATCGATCGAAAAACGTAATTTTGTTACACGACAATGCACCTGCACAGAAAGCAAAACCGGTTCAGGATACAATCAAAGCACCTGGCTGCGAGCTGCTACCCCACCCGCCGTATTCACCGGACTTGGCCCCTTCCGACTACCATTTGTTTTCATCGATGGGACACGCATTGGCTGAGCAGCATTTCGATTCCTGCGAAGAAGTCGAAAATCTGCTACCCCACCCGCCGTATTCACCGGACTTGGCCCCTTCCGACTACCATTTGTTTTCATCGATGGGACACGCATTGGCTGAGCAGCATTTCGATTCCTGCGAAGAAGTCGAAAATTGGGTGTTTGATTGATTTGCTTCAAAAGACGAATATTTCTATGGGCGTGGTATCTACAAATTGCCAGAAAGATGGTCAAAATATGCAGAAAGCAATGGTCAATATTTTGAATAAAATTTTTTTACTTTCCCATTCAAAATTGGTGTTTAATTTTCACAAAAAAACGCTCACTTCATACCGGTACACTTGATATATGGTTGCATTCTATCCAAGCGGCACGTAAAACTTGATTGCGTATCACTGTTCAAGCGAACGCTCCATCACATCGTGTTACAAAGTCGAAAAACACACTTTACGCGGGGTTACGTCTATCTATTCAGACTGATTGGAGGAAACTGGCGACCGGTTGCATAGGAAGACGCTTCGCCACATATCCCCACCCGTTTTATCACGCTATGATGGATACTCGCGTCACGATAAAATCATGCGCATTACTTTCATAATGGACCATATATGTGCGTACGCGTTCAGTCACCCAGCGTATTGCCGTATAACCTCCTCGAAATATAACCTTATTCTAGTGACACTGACAAATCCTTAAGATAGTTCCAGTAACAATTCGATAATCATCTTGGACTTTATTATTAAATATTTATCTAGAACTTTCGGCATGGTACAAGATTTAATTCATTGTCAGATAGCTCAAAATTTATACTTTCAGTAGGTAATTTTTGGTTAAAAGTTTTAGTTTTTGGAAAAAAGAACGATTATATTTTCGGTAAGAAATTGTATAACTGCCATAAGAACTGTATGAAAAACTAAACTTTTAACTCTTTCACTTCGAGTGCCGCATATATGTGGCATCCGCGCGGTGACCAGTAGGTACGGGCGCCAGATATATCCGGCATCCACGCAAAGACCTGTGAACATGAGTGCCGGATATATCCGGCACCCATATAATTTGTACATAAGTTCCATTCATAGTCGATAATAAATTCTTTTTCCCTCATTGCATATACGAAAAGGTAAAAACCGGAACCAAAAATATGTACTTTGTAGTAAAAATGATGAAAGATCGAAATCACGATATGGGTGTAAAAAATGTGATGTTCGTTCGTGTATAAATCCTTGTTTTAGAATATATCATACGGAATTATATTGCTAGTCTCTACGTATGAACGTATTAACTAATTTGCGTTACATTATTTGTTATATTAAACATTTAAACGTAATGTCTTGCAAATATATAAATACCTAAATATATGTACTTAAACCATAATTTGTCTAATGTTTTTTGAATAACTAATATAATTTTGCATAAGTCGTTTCACATTAAAAATGTAAACTGTACTTGTTACATAAAAAAAAACGATTGTTTTATTAAGCACAGTTATTATTTAAGCCTTAGAAAAACGTGTATATAAAAAGGAGCACTGCGTATATTTCTAGCGCGTGCTTCCGTTCAGTGATGGCAATTCGACGGACTGAACTGCCGACGCGAAAGGATTAACAAGATTTTTCTCGTTTATTTGACCGGTGACGTGGACTCATATTTTTCAAGCATTTGTATTTCATGGTAATGTTAATGTTACCAACAGAGAGAAAGAGAGAGAGAGAGAGAGAGAGAGAGAGAGAGAGAGAGAGAGAGAGAGAGAGGGAGAGAGAGAGGGAGAGAGCACATCATAATCGCACATCAACTCCTCCCCTACTCTATCATTCAATAACAGGGAAGGAGTGTAGAAAATAAAGTATGGGAAGGACGAAAATATGTGCACATTATTGTTTATGGAATAAAAAGAGAAATAGTACTTTTTACTGATGTAAAAAAATGCTGATAAGTGCGTAGTTGCCTTATTCGCGATTGCAAATAATATAATTCCTGTTTGTATAACGAACGCTGCCCTTGCGCCCACAAATAGCAGTTTTTTTACAATCCTTAGGACCCAACAGTTAAGAAATCAGAATAGAAACAGCGTAGTATGGCTAACAAACGGAGACCATGACACATGTAATCCTTCGTTTGTTCGCGATACGGTAACCACCGCGACCGCTGGAGTTCTCCGTAAAAGAAAAGACTAAGCCAGCACCCGATAAGGACCCCGCTACTGTGTAGTGCATTTTAACTTGGCCCTCTGGAGGGGATAGTCTAACAAAAAACTTACATATAAGTACTGGTTTCTCGAAGGCACGATATAACAGTATTTTTGTAGACCTGAATGACAGTTTTATTGAAAATTTGGTAGAGTAAAGACGTGTTGATAAAGTTAAAAATTAAAAAGTACTTGATTCCTCTTTTTCGTGCAAAGCCGCCAGGATATTAAAGTAAGACTTTATTTCTAATTTTCCGCGAAATTTTGTTGTTTTCAATATCGAATTAAAATATCCTCTATAAGATAGAGGTACATGCAACCTATGTATTTGAGAAACTTGAGGATATTTCTGAGATTCCCGTTTTTTCATCCTGTCGAGAGATTGTCTATAGGAAACTTGAGGTGCATAAAATCTGCGTATCGGCTACCTGAAGATCTCGAGGATACCTTTAAAATAAATTATAGTTGCGTTCATAAAATTACCGAGATTTCCGTTTACCCGTCCCGTTGAAAGAATGTCTACTCGAGAACTGAGATGCAAAAAAATCTGCGTATCGGCTACCCGAAAATAATCAATGCTGGTTTGACCCAAACGGCGGAAGAATCGCATCGGACAAAGGGTTAACCTTATGAAATTGTAACTTGAATTAGAATTTTCATTAAAAATCATTGCCGGAACAAATTGTGGTGCTAGTCAATTCAACCCTCCCTCATCTCCGACTCCTACCTTCCAACCATTCCTCGAAGCACAGCACACGTATACGGATATCGTAGCGAAATTCATCGAATCCCTTACCAAACACCCCAATTAAAGTATCTTTATCTAACCACGTGCCAGGGAAGTGTTGGATAACATGCTAACACCCAAAAAATTGCGGTTTGTGACACAACATTTGCGAGTAAGATTAATACACTTTTATCAAGATGGAGGGCGGTCGCACTAATCATAGAACCGCGCACATGCGTATATTTACGTTTCGGTACGATGTTTCAGATGCGACGACAACAAATCACGGTGACAAGGGCGATCACCAGGTCACAATTCCAGGAACGAGCAGGAGGCAGAGCACGAGAGAGTGAACAAGAACGAGCCATATTGAAAGCGTGTAGATCGGTAGAGGGTGGTGGACCATATTGAAAGCGGGTGGATCGGTAGGGGTGGTCGGTAAGGCAGACCTATCGATAACGTAGAAACTTTGGTAAGATAGGGTGCCCCCTCTCCCTCCCGCCTATATAGCCGTGAAACGGCCTCTAACTACTACTGATATTGAAGAAGGCGAAAACGAAAAAGACAGAGAATGGATCTAAATGAAGTGTGAATCTAGGGGTAATGGTACTAGTATGAGTGAAGGGATAGAAAATTTGTTCACGAAGGTTTGGAACTTCCTGTTAAGAACTTCCTGTAGAGATAAAAAGAGGGGGTGTTTGTGCCGTTAGGAAAGAAAAAGGGGGTGAAAGGAGCAGAAAAACACAAAGAGATAACCTTGACGGCGTCGGCGTACAAGTTGTACACCGAAACGCCGGCTGAGGACGCCGCGTTACCCCAGCAGAGCGACGGTTATCAACGGCTTGTTGACAACAGAAGACTCGAGAGAGAGAGCACGCCGACTTCGTTATTGCCGGACGTGATCTTATCTTCGTGCGAATATAATTGTATACTAATAAATATTCTCGCCCCATTTGTTACGTGTTGTGTTTCGTTTTGCGTTATGGAGTCTTCAGCGAGCACCCCCCGGCGCAACACTGATGTCAGAAGTGGGATGAAGACCCGCTTTGCGCCCGGGGAGGTGCCAACGTTGGAGCAACTTTTCAAAAATCTCCAAGAAGTCCTTGCGGAACAATTGGAGGAGCAGCGGCGACTTTCTCGGCGACTCCAAGTGGGAGGAAGGGCGCGCGAGAGCCGAAGAGAGAAGGCAGACAAAAGATGCTGCTTCTTCGGCGCGGGCTGCAGCCCAAGAGTCCAAGCTGGAGGTTCTAGAGGAGCAGCAGCGAACATTAGCTCCTAAGTTTGATGCTTATTTACAATCTCACCAAGGTGCAGATTCCGGTAGG
The DNA here is from genome assembly GCA_038496175.1 of Ampulex compressa. NCBI lineage: Eukaryota > Metazoa > Arthropoda > Insecta > Hymenoptera > Ampulicidae > Ampulex > Ampulex compressa. Next base: position 23,945 of record JBCFXI010001667.1, read on the forward strand.
AGGTGTCGCGGGCTCAGTCCTGTATCAGGTGTACCGGTATGAAATGAGCGTTTTTTTGTGAAAATGAAACACCAATTTTGAATGGGAAAGTAAAAAAATTGTATTCAAAGTATTGACCATTGCTTTCTATACATTTTGACCACCTTTCTGGCAATTTTTGGATACCACGCCAATAGGAATGTTCATCTTGTGAAGCAAACCAATTGGACACCCTATTTTCGACTTCTTCGCAGGAATCGAAATGCTGCTCAGCCAATGCGTGTCCCATCGATGAAAACAAATGGTAGTCGGAAGGGGCCAAGTCCGGTGAATACGGCGGGTGGGGTAGCAGCTCGCAGCCAGGTGCTTTGATTGTATCCTGAACCGGTTTTGCTTTCTGTGCAGGTGCATTGTCGTGTAACAAAATTACGTTTTTCGATCGATGCATGGTTCAAATTGATCATTTGTTGTCTGTAGCGATTAGTACCAACAGTTTCACCAGGTTTTAGAAGCCCATGATACACCACACCTTTCTGATCCCACCAAACACAGAGCATTGCCTTCTTGCCGAATCGATCTGGTTTTGCAGTCGATGTTGATACTTGTCTCGGATTAACCCATGATTTTTTCCGTTTAGGATTCTTAAAATAAATCCATTTTTCATCGCCAGTAACAATTCGATGCAAAACTGATTTTCTTTCGTGTCTTTGAAGCAAAATTTCACAAGTGTTTTTTCGGTTTTCCATCTGTTTTTCATTCGATTCATGTGGCACCCATTTGCCACACTTTTGGATCTTTCTCATAGCTTTTAAACGGTCAGAAATTGTTTGTTGTGCAACATTTAACATTGCTGCCATTTGCTTTTGACTCAAAGCATCATCTTCATCCAATATTGCTTGCAATTCGGCGTCTTCAAACTTTTTTTGGTGATCTTCCTCGTTCTTTATTTCTTACATCAAAATCATCATCTCTGAACCGTTAAAATCATCTTTTGCATGCTGCTTCTGATAGAGCATGATCGCCATATGCCCAAACTTTTTTTGGTGATCTTCCTCGTTCTTTATTTCTTACATCAAAATCATCATCTCTGAACCGTTAAAATCATCTTTTGCATGCTGCTTCTGATAGAGCATGATCGCCATATGCCTCGACAAGCATTCGATGCGACTCTGCAACACTTTTCTTCAAATAAAAACAAAAAATTAATGCTTTCCGCAAGTCATCACTTTCTGGTAAAAAAAATCCGACATTTTTAACACGATGAAAAAATATGATGATGTATGTTCAATGACTTGATGTATATTAAATATGTTTGACAAATGTCATACCGACCAAACAAAAAAAAAATTGAGGCTCGTTCGCAACAAATGTTCCCTATCGACACATTTGTATATTTACGCTCATGTCATACCGGTACACCTGATATATAGTGTTGTATCTACGAGCCTGCGACGCCTTCGGCTACACTGCGGCTTTCCTCCGCAAGAGGGGGGTGGTGTGCAGAGGAGCGTATCTGAGCTAGGGTACGTCCTTAGGCCTCTGACGTTTGACGGAAACACGTTTTGGGAAGAATTTTTTATACAGTTTGAGGCCAGAGCAAAATCTAATTGTTGGGATGAGCCAAGGAAAGCTTGGTCTTATCACTGGAGGAACCGGCACGAGGGGTACTATCTTCCCTTTCCGCTGCAAAACAGGAAAATTTCGTGGAGCTAAGTTCGGCTCTGGAATTTCGGTACGGTGCAAAGAATTTTACACAATTAAACTATTTAAAATTCCAAAATTATAGGCAGCGAAAAGGGGAGTCAATTTTTGAATTGTCCTCTAAGATTGAGAGGCTTGCACAGGCTGATTTTGCCGATTGTCCAGTGGAGGCACAGGATAAACTGGCAGCCTCTCAGTTTGTATCGGCACTGGCCAATGCAGAGATGAAAAGAATGCTGCGCCTTGGCAGTTTCTCCACTCTACGGGCCGTCGTTTTGCGGGCCTTATAAATTGAGGCTGTTGGTGTTTTGTTGGAGCACTCTGATAAAGAAGAATCAGATACTCGTTCTGGGTACGTTTGCCAGGGTATGAAGGACAAACGAAAAAGGACCTTCTAGACCGCACTTTCGCCGAAACCGGAGAAGAATGTTGGAATTCCGGAAAGCCGGGACACCTGCAAAGGAATTGTCCGAAGAAGAAGCAGGCAAGGAAACTGGACAGAAGAAATCAGGAAAACACGAAGAAGTCGGCGTAAAGGGGGAATCGTCGACTTTCTGTTTTCTCACCCCCATCGCGCAAAGGACATCGAGGGAGGATTGTCCGACCTTCGAAGAATACATCGCGGGAAAAAAGGCCCGGATAGTACTTGACTCGGGCTCAATGATGAACCTCCTAAGAGCAGACAAATTGACCTCTTTGGGAAAGCGTAGCGCGGCGGGAGAAACTTTTACCCGGATATTTTCTGATACGGGAGATGTTCCGATTCTCGACAGGAGACAGATCTTAATCACATTGGGCGACTTTGAGACAGAAGAGGAGTCTTTTCTCCTGGAGATGACGGAAGACTGCATCCTGGGGTTTGCCTTTTTAAAAAGGCACCGGTGCCGGCTAGATTTCCCCTTAAAGACTTTACGAATTGGAGACAAGGAGGAGACGGGCTTTCTCGGGAAAGACATTCTGGTACCGGAACATCTGCGCAGACTTTTTGGATAGAGTGGGACCTCCTTATCCGAGAAGCAGATGAGGAAATTCGCCAGATTACTGCAAAAATTTGACGATTTGTTCGCAATGAATTCAGAACAGATCGGAAGGTGTACTCTCGTGCAACACAATATTGACACTGGGGACTGCGTCCCGATCAAACAGGCCCCGCGACAATTACCTTTACACCGCTGAGACGAAGTGGCGGAGTTATTAGCCAGGCTGGAAAGGCAAAGGGTAATCGAAAGATCCAAGAGCCTTTGGTCCTCGGCGATCGTTTTGGTGAAGAAGAAGGACGGAAGCACAAGATTTTGCGTGGATTATTGCCGTCTTAACGGAGTCACGAAGAAGGACTCCTACCCGCTGCCAAGGATCGAAAACACTTTGGACGCTTTGGCCGGCTCGTCCTGGTTTTCCACGCTAGATTTGCAAAGTGAATACTGGCAAATCTCAGTAGCTGAGGAGGACAAGGAGAAGAAAACGTTCTCTGTTGGTGCGGGCTTATGGCAGTTCAAAGTTATACCATTTGAGCTCTGCAACGCTCTAACTTTCCCCTATTATTCGACATAATCGCCGTTGAAATCAATGCATTTATGCATGTGATGTGCCATTTGCTTTATATCTGAATCTAGAACTCTCCCGCCTCGCCGATGAAACGATTGCAAAAGTGGAAAAAACAATGTTGAAAGATTGAAGGGTGACGCTTCGGGAGCTCTGCGAGATGATCCCTGATGTCAGCAAGACCTGCATTGACAAAATTTTGCAAGGTACAAGGTGTGTCGAGAAAATGCTTACGGAAGACCACAAATGGCAACGTGTTGAAGCGAGTCGTGAATTTCTTCAGGACTATGAAATCGATGGCGAGGAATTCTTGGACCCTTATGTCACTGGGGACGAGACTTGGGTCCACTATATGACATCGCAAACGAATCAGCAATCACGTCAGTGAAAACGTCTAGAGTCGTCCAAACCGCGGAAGTTCAAACAAACGCTGTCTGCCGGCAAAGTGGTGGCGAGCGTCTTTTGTGACACTCTGGGGCAGGAGAAGGTTATTGTTGTGCGATTTCATGCCTGCCGGTATAACAATCAATGCGGTTCGCTACTGTGAGATGTTGGAGAACCTTCAACATTTCCAAAACGGAGATGAGCTGAAAGAGGTTTTAAGCTACCTTCGCGGCGCGGCAGGAAAGTTCTAGATTCAGGCATAAAGAGAATAGTACAGAGAACATACAAAAATGCTTTGATCTCAACGGCGATTATGTCGAAAAATAAAGGAAAGTTTAAGCTTTCCAGAAATGTATTAATCAATGTCAATAAACAGGTTTTTCATTGTAAAAATCATTGGGAATCTTATTTTACGGACAACGCTCGTATAATGCATTATCGTTCGTTTAATTCCGGAAGGACGATGATAAGTAAAATGACGTTTTCTGTTCACCTCGTTGGAACGGACCACCAACCTCGTTGATTGGCACATGGCAAATTACTGAGCAAGTTGCGAATAAATTTATGTATTTAAATCAAGACAGAGGACCATTACGTCAATCAAGGTGGAGGAGTATCACGCCAATCGTCAAACAGCGCGCATGCATACTACACGAGGATCATATCCCCTCGACCAACCTGCACTAACCGACGATGACGGTGACGACGACGAGTACGATACCAATAACGATCACCAGGTCCCACTTTCAGCAACAACCGGGAGATAGATGACGATGGGATCGTCAGAAAGGTGAATGGAAAGGAGCGGAACGGGCACATTGGAAGCAGGAAGGTTGGCAGAGAGTGGTCGGCCATATCAGAAGCGGGTGGATCGGGAAAGGAGATTGGTTAGGCAGGACGCGGAGTTTGTTCTTTCTCTGAGGGGCCCCCCCTCCTCCTAAGCACTGCACCAATGGGTTAATGAACCCCCCTAGAATAACTACTAAATATTAGTTATCATTCAATTTGTTCTACTCAAAATCACGAGAAGATCAAAGTATTATAGTGTTACTTACACCGGCCCTACGCTGATAGAAAAGGGAAATCGAGAAACAAACCAGAGCGAAATCTAACATCTGCATCCCAGTTGTCCAAACGTTACATCTACGATAGTAAAAGGGAAAAACTCAAGGATCTTTAGAAACCCCAGTAAACAAAAAATTAGGGGAACCAAGCGCTTTAGAAACCCCAGTAAACAAAAAATTAGGGGACCCATAATATTGCATCTTAATAGCAGAAGACGACAAGAGGCTTCTAGAGTCCTCAAAGGCATCTATTTATTGTCGACGCCTAGGACTCTAGAACCCTCGGATAAACAAAAACCTAACGCACATTCCACAGACGTACATGCAGGACCTCGTCATAGCCTTGGAATTTTTAGGCTAAGGGGGGGTAGAATTTGGACAACATATATATCGATGCTTTTGGACACGGCGATGACTACTATTCGAGTTTTCATTACGGTTGGACGCGACAGTAACGCTCGCGACAGTCTCGATCTCCCTGCGCTTAAGTTTAACCAGTAAAATTCGATCATATTTTGTAAATATTCTTAATCGAGTTCTTCTCCATTCAGTAGTGGACATCACGGTATTTGTAAATTACCTGAGGCGCACTCGACTGCGCATCGGAAAGGGTGCAAATGTCTGGAATCAACCAGCATTTAATTTCTTTTATAATCAGAGAGTTCCGATTCATCCTGACCTAAAGTCACTTCTGGAAAGACTGAGGCGCACTCGACTGCGTATCGGTGTAACCGAGAAAACCAAGGGTCAGTTTGGTGAGAGTTAAATTCAAACGTACCCTTAGCGGTGGACAGGAACTCGAATTTAAGCCTTTCGCCTTGAATTTACGAAATTAATAAAAGTCTTTATTGCGAAAGAAGGTTTCGTTGATATCCTTCTTCAACCTCCAAAATTCGCCCAAAATTATTAGTCAATTTGTCTCGTTCCAGAGGAGTGTCGTATAAACACGCTTGACCCGAAACCGTAGAGTTCTTTATCTTAAAATCTCGGAAAATAAATCGGGAAGACGCGGGTCGCGGCATAAATTCGACAGTCGCGGATAGTCCGTGACAATAGATCGTTACACTCATATTTATCTCGAAATTTCTGTCGAGATGATAAAAATATGTGGACTAAAAGTTTACATATTTGCCAGTCTCTGGGTTCTAACTAGTGCAAGGAGGGGAAGTGAAATATAAAAAACACTGAAATATAAATAAAACATATATACAAATATGTTATTAATTTATGAAATAATAATATAATTATGAACATTATTTATTCGTTTAAATTCAGCAAAGTAGTCAATCATTTGAACTGCCCTCCCCCCAAACCCTCAAAACAAAATTTTGACTATGGATGATCACTGCATAGCTCCTACGTCTGCATTATCTACATTAGATCACATTACAATATACATTAGCCAAGGGAATCATATGGCACACAATGCGGTATGCGAGGTAACTGATTTGAGAAGAGTTAATTCCTTAACAGTAAAGTCGCAAAGCACAGCGACCGCATTGTTTACGCGTGTTATCAATTCGCGGAACGCTACTGACGTTTCTCGGAAAGGACGTGTTGATTGAAGTACAAGCAAGGGGACACAAGTCGAGAAAAACAACGCTTTAGAGAGTGGACAGAGTCACACGTCGGCTGCCGATGCTATCCGCACCTTTGTAACAAACTTATATAATACATTCATTATTTACATTCCTTCATATTACATTTATTATTAAAAGCCATCATATATTATGTTATGAATCATTTAAAATCCTCCCTGCTTTCCCTAGACAGCTCATGTTTTTCCTAAACTTCTACTCGCTGATATGTTGCAATACGATGATATTCTTCAGTGAGTAGCTTTGCAAGAAGAGTACATTATCATATTCAATAGTATAACTCTTTATATTAACCTTATTTTAGCAGAATTGTTTTTTAACATATTGGTGAAAATATGTCATGGAAAATAAGTCATAGAAAATAAGCGATCTTTATGATGCTCAAGTTAGATCGAGCAATCTGTACATGATGCATACGTGTACAATATACGCGACAACAAAAAATAATTTGCATTAGTAATACAATAATCATTTCATGATTGTCGCTCAGTATGGATACTATATCTGACATTCACGAAGCAGAAAACGCCATTTTTTACGTGCGCCAACTGCCCTTACATTCTGCTAAAAAAAATACAGTGAACAAACGAGATCACGGAGAAAAGAATTGGACAAACACGAAGCGAGGCAAGCAGGACATTTAAAAACTATCGTTAACTTTTTTAATCTCAGTTTTTTTAATCTAAAAATTTTCTTAACATATTGATGATTTACTGATCTAAATAAGACCAAACACGGCATAATTACGATGACATTAATTTACTTAATATTTATTGAGTAACTGATTTTATTATATTTTTCATCAAGTTACGAGTACGGATTATTTAAAAATTATATAAAGTATTGTTATGTATCGCCGAACAATAGTCAAAAAAGAGACAAGTTTTGAGTGACACTGACAAAGAAGGAGGCACCATGTGACTGGTGGTAACAAAGTGAGACCATTCGACGGAGAGTGTAGAAACATAAAATTACACCGCCCGTTCACGGAGAGACTCTCTACATCTACATAAATAAAAATGTAAACGTCCGTTGAATTTTTGCTATAAATCTCCGAAAGTTCCTCACCAATTGTATCACCAATTTGTGTTTCATACACTTATTATATAAATGTCATAATTGTGACAAGTAAAAACATCCTTTTTATGATTATGAATGACAGCAAGATGAAAGAGGAGATGAAAAACAGCGCCATCTGTTGTATGTAAAAACAACACACACTATACTAAACAATTGACAATTCCATTTCAATATTTGAGATTTGCAATCCATTGTCTTGAATTTGAATTGAATTTAAGATTCCCTTTCCGATTGCATTGTTACTTTAAATTTTCATAGATTTTGAATCGTTTTCATTTTGATTTAATTATTTTGTGTGACATTGCGTGGAAATTGAGTTGCGTCGTTTACCATAGCATTCATTTTATGGGTATAGGTTATCTTTCCGTTTTTCATTGTTGTTAATTTTGTTTTTTAACTGTTTTCAGTACAATTGGCGGGGGAATGGAGCTGTATCGACAGCTGTGTCGTGTTTTTTCTTTCGTCTCTTTCTTTCTTCATTTTAATGAAATTAATCTGCTTTACTTCATTCAAATAATGCCTAGAAGATCAAACTTAGGTCGTCGTACTCGCGGAGCTGAAGTAGTGCGGAGAGTTATTGAAAATCAAACTGATAGAAAATGAGCATTGACAAAGAAGCGAAAAAGATAAAGATTGGCTCAAATGCGTACCGAGGAAATAATAGAGCGACGTGCAGCCAGACTGGAGGATGCACCGTTGAGAGTACGGCGAGTGTGTTATGTAGCTACAGATGTGCTTCGTTCACACTAGAATGAACGCGACAGACTGAGAGTGGTTGAAAGATGTCAACGAAAAACAGCAGATCAGTATCAAACACGACTTCCAGCTCAGCAATCACTGGATTACAATCGCCTTGCATTCCCGTATAACCCAGGTCAATAATGAGTTTTCACCAGCATGTTTTCATCGACACTATGACTGAAGCGTGTCCTTATTGCAAGGCTCTGAAATTTAATGGAGAAACGAAAGGAATGTGTTGCGCGGCCGGATAAATTAAATTGCCTCAACTTGAAGAACCGTCAGAGCAATTAAAAACTTTGCTTGCCGGATATACTACTCAAAGCATTTCCTATCTAACATCAGGAAATACAACTCATTCTTCCTGTTGACGTAATTCAGCGCAAAAATCGTAACAGATCAATTTATGACAACTTTCAAAGTGGAAGGAAAAATTTATCATAAAGCCGGCTCATTCCTTCCGTTCCCAGATTATCAACATAAATTCCTAAAAATGTATTTCATCGGTGATAGCAGTGATGAATTGAATGCACGCTGCAGAATTTACATTGGAATCAAAAGGTCCATCCTCCACGCGGCAGACCCGGGTTCGAATCCCGCCCATCACCTCTGGTTTTTCTATGTGATATGTATACCGTAGCTCTGGTGGTTCGGAATCCACCTTAAAACAGTTGGTCCTAGGCCATATGACCTTAGCAGTCGGTGCCGAAAAATGAATTAAAAAAAAAAAAAAAAGGTCCATCCTTCCCAAATGTAAGAACTACTTCACGAAAAAAGTAATTTGTTGCGTTTGTTCAAAACAGCATTTGACACGATGCCATCAGATAAACACAAGATTGTTATTCATGCTGACAAAACGCCTGCTGGAGAACATGTGCAAAGATTCAATGTTCCAATTATACACAAAGTAGTAATTATTATAGTCACAGATCAATTCCAACCTAGAAATATTGTTCTTCGTCGGAGAAACAATCAATTGACGAAAGTCCGAGAAACTCTCCGATGCTACAATGCCCTGCAATATGCCATCATTTTTTGGAATGATGCGACTTCAACATTAAAACGATAAATCCAGTCAGTGGCGAAGAAAAAAATGAGAAATGCAGCGCAATAAACTATTATCAATACTAATTAATGATTCGAGAAAATGAAGACATCATTCGTTTGAATCGGCTTTGAAGAAGAAATGAAGAATCGGCTTTGAAGAAAATTTGGCTCTGAAGAATATTTGCGAAAAATAGTTGTAAATGACGGTAATACAACTAATGTTGGATGACTAACGACTTTGCCATCTTTATATACAGGCAGTCTACGACATATGCATGAATACATTCAAAATGCAATTGCGTATTGTTAGGTACTACTGGGAACGCCGGATGTTAAATATTGGATATCATTCTATGAACCACATGCGACAGTATTGTTTAAAGTAATTGGCGATAAACCTTTCTTGGAACAGAAAGACAAAGCCGAATCTGCGCGAAGAGTCTCACGGATCGGCACTCTCGTCTCGACGACCGAACAGTACAGACGTGACTTATTAAAGTATTATTATTCTAAGTCTTATACTTGTATTATTTTCTGAATATCCCTGAAATAAAATACATGTGACTCAAAGTAGCAAGGACATTATTCACTTTTACGTTTCTACGGCACAACAGTGAATTATTTTGATGGCAGCGGTGGGATATTCAAGAAAAGTTGAATAGATTGGAAGTGTCTTTCGAGCAAGATTTCACTGAGGTGAACGAGAACGGAGGGTTCTGATACTCTAGCCCTGTATCTGTGTGCCGAAGTCCAGTATACAGCAACTTCTTGTCAGCTGAGAGGAAAAAAAAAAGAAAGAAATGCTTATCTTAGAGTAAGTAGACGTCATTTTCTACTTACTGAGTAACGCACTTTTTGATTTGTGGAGACTATACAGTGGACTTTTTGATAATATAACAACTATTGCTGAAGCGGGATTGAATGAGACTTTGCAATCTATTTTACATGTGACTCAAAGTAGCGAGCACATTATTCACTTTATTAAGCCGACCGCCGAGATCGTCTTAATTAGAACAGACCTTTTTTTGTTACTTTTGCTTCTTTCCCTTTTTTCCGCCCATATCTATAAACAATGATGCTATGAGTCGCGTCGCACGTGACCATCGTAGCGGAAGTATAATAATCTCTTTTACCCATTGTATTCAACGGGTGCCGCCTGAAATAATACCAAAGGAATGTCATGTCTTCAGTATAGACCCGCCGCTTATCGCAGACGCCTAATGCCACCACCCTAAAAGCTAGTCTAAATTCTAAGAAAAAACTACGAGCTGGCCAGCGAGCCTTGGTCTCCCCACTACCGATTCAAAAATCATTGCATTCGACAAAACTAGATTATAGAGACTAAGACAGAGAATTCGTCGTTTGTCCTTTGTGCAGAAAGGAACTCAACCTCTATACGTTGATTATCTTTTTGCGCGACACGACGGAGTAACGGTCACTAAGTCTCGCCAAGAGCTCGGTAATAATTGTATAAAGTGTTTGTTGCGACATTTTTAATATTATGAAACCGAAAGACCGTTACTTGTATCCGAGTTACGCGATAATAAAAGTTTGTTATTGTGAATACCCGTGATCATTCCCTTTGTGTTAACCCGAAGACATCTTGACCTAACAAAATCCTGGCGAGCTCTGATTCTTCGCCTGTTTCGCATCGTACTCAACAAGGTTCGATCTCATTCCTGGAAGACATCGACTGTGTGCTGATACGGAAGTACGAAGGAGGGAGTACCCTTTTTTTTTTAATTCATTTTTCGGCATCAACTGCTAAGGTCATTTGGCCTAGGACCTACTGTTTAAGGTGGGTTCCGAACCACCAGAGCTACGGTATACATATCACATAGAAAAACCAGAGGTGATGGGCGGTATTCGAACCCGGGTCTGCCGCGTGGCAGTCTGAGCCTCTATGCACTACACCATCGTAGCTCTAGGGAGTACCTTTGACCTGCATTTTGATAAGTATCTCATACGCACAGTGTTCACCACGCTTCACTTGACCGTATCCTGATTCTGATAACAGACTGCGTCGTCTATAAAGATACCGTTGAGCAACAGACCTATTGTTATGCGTTTCTACGGCATAACAGTATGTTTGACACTACGGGCGTCTAGACCTATCCATTACATTCACATGCAATCCAGCTTGGGACGATATGCAGCAGCTTTTCCTTCTTGAGCAATTGCAGATAGATGTGCATGATATCACAGCACATGTTTTCAGAAAAAAGCTGAAATCCCTCATGGATTTTATGGGAAAATGTAAAGTGTCTGGATCTATACGCTGCTGTATGTATTCAGTGGAATGGTAAAAGAGAGGATTGCCACACGTACATATTTTAATTCGGCTCCATAATAAAATCACTTCAACCAAAATCGACGATGTGATATGCGCTGAAATACTCGATGCCAACGTTGATAAGGATTTCCATAAAGTCGTGAAAAAAATATGATACATGAACCTTGCGGCTGAATCCAAATTACCATACATAATAGACAGTAAATGCATCTAAGCATATCTTCGAGCATTAGTATTGTGGCGACCAGTATTGAGAGAACGGCAAATGTAACAGCGATCGTTTGTCCGCCTGCGTTCTCGGTGCCCAGCGTTACCGGCGCAGTTAGCAAACAATGTATTGTCTGGCCTAGGTCTGAGCTCGTTCCCCAAAGATTCTTTTCGGTAAAAACCTTAGTCGGTCATGTGCTGAACGCGCACTAACTCGGATCCACCTTGTAGCGTGTATAATTTGTTTGTACTACTACAGCATTAAACCTTTTTGCTACGCACCTCCTTGTGATTACTGCGATACGAACATAGAAAACCCACATCAAAGTATCAAACACAGTTACAGGAAAACGATGGATATCCTATATACAGGAGAAAATCAGCAGAAGATGGCTATAAATTGGCAACCATACAAATGCGAAACAGTGACACTGAAGTAAATAATTAGTAGATTGTTCCATATTTGCCTTTGCTGTTAAAAGCATACAAAGCGCACATAAACATGGTTTTGACGTCGAGCTGTCTAGATCTGGCTGCTCGTTGAACCAACATTCCGTCGTGTGCGTTGACGCTGAGAGAAAAATAGGCGTGTCTATTTCTCTCCCTTTCGTATCCGCGAAGAATCCTTAACCCGGCAAGAAGGCCGTGGTGCGTGTATCGATGGTTGGGCGAGTGTCGCTGAATAGCTATTTTCGGGTGATCTTTCCCGTGAACAACTATTGCTCCCAGTAATGGTGGCATTCCCAAAGGCAGATCACCTCACCGTACAAGGTTTTCGGACGGCGACTAGTTAGATGGTATCACGGGATCCGGAGTCAAGGTTCGAGAATTGAGCACTCGCGATATAACAACAATGTATATATTTACACAATTAATAACAAGGTTGACTATGAATGAATCGCTCAGTGTAATAAACTTCTACGATTGTTATGGTGAATGGCTACCTCTACACTGAGGGATTGCCTATCGAATAATATTACAGTGTCGATTGATAGAATTCCTTGATACGATTCTCGGCTACTTCTAGATTAAGGGATCGCCTATCTGTGTGTATTCGCGTGATGTTCAACTAGAAGTTCCCTACGATTCTCGGCTACCTCTAGTTGAGAGATCGTCTATCGATCTGTACTCGCATATCGCTTGCCTACAAGGGTAGGGCTAACGGTCCCGTTATACGTTTTTCGCATTTGTTAATTAACTTTTACCTGAGCAAGCATTTGTTCACCAAATGTTTTATGGTTATTTTGACCAGATCCTTGCCTGGTCACCCTTTGTTTGAGTTTATTACAGAGTAATAAAACATCTGGTGCCCACTCGCTCAGGTATGCCTCACCGTTAATGCCTGAAGCAGTAACACGTGAAATTTCGTTAAATCGATCAAATGCAATTATAAGTACGTGAATAAAGGTGGTGGCATGGCATTTTTTGGCGTGCAATCAGAAAGAAATGATAAGAATGCAGATATCGATAAAATCGCACAGTATCCGACTGGAAGATACACACGCAGCAATGAAGCTGTGTTGCAAATTCTTTGATTTACCATACATGGACTAGGTCCAGCTGTTGTTCACTGAGCAGTACATGTAGAAACTGGACTACGCGTATTCTAGAATTAGCGCGCGCAACGCGCGTTTGTGTGTGTGCGTGCGGCGCGTGCGTAGCTAGCACTCTATAGAATTAAACGCAAAAATAGTGTACTTATATTCATTTTTATGTATCATTAACAAATGTACTTCTTCGTCAAAACGAGTTTATGTGCACCACCTAATTATTTAATAAGCACAACGCTTCCTGATCAAATCTTTCAAAAATTCTTTACTTCATGGATTAATCCAAACGCACAATTTGTGCCTTTTCAAAGATTTTATGTTTTTGGACCAATGAAGCTATAAATATGTTTTTGTTTCGCGTAATGAAGTTTGACTGCAAGACATAATAGATAATCTTGTGGTTGACTATCCCCGACGGTCGTTGCTCGACGTGGTGTATTAATACTTCTTCGACTGACTTGGTTAAAAAATGATTGTATTTGAATTACTCTGCATGTAAGACGAAACGTCATAATAAAGCACTAATTTATTTAGTATTGTAGAAGGATGAGAGTCTCGGGATGAATCTATGCATGTTAGAGAGAAAAAGCGAATGCCTGCGTGTATGATTGGTATGACTCCTGTGTGATTGGTATGACTCGTGTGTGATTGATGTGCGTGGTAGATCACGCCACGTGGCAAAAGACAAAGGAGTCTCGAAGAAGAGCATGTGGCGACGGGGTGTGAAAAGGAAGACGAGAGTGTGGCGCGGAAGGCCATCTTCATCCCCGGCGATACCAAAATCTTCAGTGTAAAGTTACCGAATAAAATATTTTATACTACACTATTATCATCTACTCCATTAAAGACCAAATTAACCCTATGTTATATCTAATGATATTCGAGCATACCACAAATAAGAACATAAAAAAATAATACAATCGTTGCTCTGCACTACCAATAATGGCCACGTACTTAATTTGGAAAATACAGCGATACTCGATCACGAACCACGCTACTTCAAACAACTTGTTTCCGAAATGTTATGCATTACAATAAAACAAAAATGTTGAAATTACAAACAGACACCTGGAATCTCAACCTTGTTAATAATAATTTGTTACAGAAAATTTCAAACTAGTGTATTTCAAAAACAGTCCACTACAAAAATCACACCATCTGCTGAAATCCGTTCCCCTTCCTAACGTTTTGAATAACACGTCGTGAATCGAAACAATTTCACCATTTGTATGTACCCTTTAACGACCATGTTTTAACCGATTTACTGCCAGTAAAATTTAGAACTCCTTGCCCTGAGTGCTAAGATTACATTTTAAAGAAAAAACAATGAAGGAGTCAAATAATCGAAATGTCCATTAGTTTTGTTTCTTTGAGGCGGCCAACACCTAAGCCTGCTGTTCAGAAAATTACTAAGCATAGAAAAGGAGAAAAATGTGTTGCAAAACTAATAGAAATAAAATCTAAAGTATAATCATTATTGAAGAGTATCAATGAATTTAATAATACTAAGCAAAAGTAAAATTTCGTAATAATATAATATCAATTATACTTCAAGGTTTCGTTTTTATACAGTCACAACCGCCCCAAGTAATAAATTAAAACCTCCATATGCAATCCACATTATAAAGAAAAAAAAATGGTAACATATTATAAAATCAACATATAATAAATACTCAGCAATAGTTTCAAAAGACATGTAATTATACAACATCTGCAATATGTATTCCTTTCTTAGTTATGAGTGCTGGCTGTTATTCACTTCAAAAATTCTATCCAAACCATACAACATTCTGTACAATATTCCCGTGTATACCATATTGTAATACTGTAACGAAATTTGTGACAATTTTAGTAATATTCCAGAGGAGGACTTAGCCGAAACGTCGTATACCAAGTGTATAAACTTAATTCCGCTGTTTGCTCATAAACGGCATAAGTGAGCATATAAGCTACCATGACACGCTATACTTGTTTTGTTTTATGAGTTTGACATTGAGCAACATTAATCAGTGCATATCGTGAGCAACCTCATACCACAACAAACATTTTTCCTTTGATAATCATACCTAGTTTTTGCCAGAAAAACAGCATATGCGGGAAGCTCTGCTTTTCTGCTTCAATTTATGAAATCGGCTGTCGTATCGCATCGAATGCTCGTGAAGGCCTACGGTGACAGTGTTCTATTGGAAACAATATGCAGAGGTTTCCCCGGTTCAAAGATGGCAATTTTTATCTGAGCGACAAAAAGCGTGAAAATTGACCCAGGAAGGTTGAGAACCATCAATTGCAGACTCTTTTGGACGAAGATGATACCCAATCGCAAAAAATGCTTGCCGAGCAATTGAATGTTACTCAACCAGTCATTTCCATGTGTCTCCGTGCTATAGGAAAAGTTAAAAAGATCGGGAAATAGGTGCTGCATGAATTGAACAAAAAAAAGAAAGATTGAACAAAAACCAAACAAAAAAGAATATCATTTCTACATAGGCTTGTAAGCGGCAATGAAAAGTAGATTCATTTCGAGAATCCTAAACGCAAGAAATCGTGGGGTGATACTGGCCAACCATCAACATCTTTCCCAAGAGCAAATCGCTTCAGACGAAAGACGACGCTGCGCGTTTGGTGGGATCAGCAGGGTATCCGTCTACTATGAGTTATTGAAACCTGGTGAAACTATCAGTGCCCACTGCTACCACCAATAACCGATCAAATTGGACCGTACTCTAGGTGAAAAAAAGGCTGGAATACCGAGAAAGGCATGAGAAGCTGATTTTCCTCCACTAAAACGCACTAACGCACACGTCAATCATAGTCCGAAACTTCTTGAAGACACTCTACAGGGAGGTGCTACCACATGCCGCGTATTCACCAGACCTGGCCTCTTCGAATTACCACCTGTTTTCGTCGATGGGCCACATGCTCGCTAAGCAGCACTTCGATTCTTACGAAGACGTGCGAAAATGACATGTTGAGTGATTTGCTTTGAAAGATAAGTCATTTTTTTTAGCATGGTATCCACAAATTGCCCGAGAGATGGGAAAAACGTGTAGCCAGCGAGCAAAAGTATTTTGAATAAATTTGTTTTTTGCTTTCTATGAAAAAAAAAACATGTGTTTTTCTGACTGAAAAACAGCGGCTCTAAGCTTATACACCTGATAACACCAAGTGTTCTTCAACTCTCCAAGAATCCACCTTGCTTTCTAACATCTGCTCGGTAAGGACATGAGCATATTATTTAAAACCTATCGAGCAAGAAGATAATTAGGAGTAACCATGTATTTTCTTAGTTTAACTTTTTTTATCTGAAATTTTGTTTATCACAACGGTGCGATTTTTCCGATCAAAATGACATCAAACGCAGTCAAAATTAGTCATTTCATAGTTATTCTGCAACTGATTTTATTTTATTCTATATCATTATCTCATTATATTAGAAAAATGTGTTGCGGCGCAACAATAGGCAAAGTCAAGCGTGAAACCCAGAGGTTATTATCGTATTTTTCAAGAGTCGGCCGGTACCGAAATGACCGCTCTATTATTTACGCATTGGGCCTCTGCTCAGCTTTAATGGTACGTAGGCAATAAAACATCTGGTGTTTCTCCAAATTAAACGCGACTCTCGCCCATCTATAGCACACGTGTGCTCCTATTGTCTTGAGTCACGTTCGACTTTCAAAAACGGTCAACGAAGGATAATCTGGTAACCGGCAGGGCTGCATTTTGTCTAAAAATGCAGCCGACCAATCACTCTAAAGTGTGAAAATACAGAAACCTTTAAAAACCGATAAGAGGCGCGTGTTAACGAAAAATCTCCAAAACTCCTCCCGAGAAGACCTTGCTGAACCCCTCTTGAACATCAAAGCGTCTCAAAATATTAGTCTTAGGTTAGCAACGCTCCGCGATAGACACTCAGCAAAACACTTCCATCATAACATTAACTGAGCAACATAGCGAGATGACTAACGCGTTCACTCACATATCACAACCATCGCGTATATACCACACGCGGCGGACTCTACATAAACATTCTCGAACATCCAATCTGTGAACCAAGGTGTAGCAAATCCAATTGTTATACCGAAAAAAAAGCCAGATTCCGTTGACACCCCAACCAGTGGCTCGCACAATCAATTTCGTAACGAAGAACGTACGCATTCCCTATGTTCGTGAACGACAATCACGAAGTCTAGGTCAGGAGTATGACGCCAAATGTCATGCTTGAACTTCATCAAGCGTCAATCTTTCCGAAGCGACCCTTCGACTCAGAAAGCACGAACATAAATGACAAGTATCTGTGAATTGTCTGCTGGAGCACCATCTTCTTGAAAATACCTCTTGTTTTGCCGTTTAATTAGAAAAACTGTGTATAATATAAGAGAACTGGGAGATTGGATTCCAAAAAGTTTAGGTACCTTTAAGCGATCAATGTTCTGTTAAAAAAATGTAGGCCAATAACCAATTTGTAAAAAATTCTACTGTTTATAAAATACTATTTGTAAAACATTTACATTGTACCGTATTTAATTGTTAGTGTTCCTCCTGAGGCATGGATTTTTAACAAACCGTATATGTTCTGTAATCGTACATTATACCATGTACGACTACGTGCGTATGAATCTTCTGTCCCACGGTACAATACATCCTATGTCCGTGAGCCACAAGGAGAATATCGCTCTTAGGCGACAGGAACGGTTTACACGTATGTGCTATTCCTATTCCGCTTTTCGGAATCGAGCGAAGGAGCAAAGAATCGATCCATAGATCGGGCATTTGGATTTCGTTAGTAAGTTAGATTGGAAGTGTTTCATACAGCTCTTGAGATTTCCAATAGAACTTAGAATTCATATCACATGTCGGATATGAATGTTTTGGAAAATTAGTAGACGAGGAACGACAGATAGCTGAGTCAAACTGACGTTCGGATATTAAGTAAAACCGCTAGTATCCGCGGATATTACGGATACCTCAAACCGAGGAGTCAGGAGCTACGGTGTTGTAGTAGATAGAGGCACAGACTGCCGAGCAGCAGACCCGGGTTCGAATCTCGCCCATCACCTCTGGTTTTTCTATGCGATATGTATACCGTAGCTCTGGTGGTTCAGAACCCACCTTAAACAGTAGGTCCTAGGCCAAATGACCTTACCAGTCGATGCCGAAAAATGAATTTAAAAAAAAAACCGAGGAGTCGTATGTACAAACCGCTCTACGGCACTGTTCCTACTATATTTTCAATCTTCTTGCTGTTCCTTACGGCAATATTAGATTCAGAGTTAAATTATATCGACAGAACCAAATCACCAGAGTCCGAAAATTATTCTAATTTCGTGCATTCCCAAAATACTAATCTTATTTCAATATTTCTGGAAAGAATCCTATTTACAGAATATTTACCGCGATTCTAAGTCCTGTATATTCTCAGAAATGAGATCTTAGCCAAGCTTACATTTATGTTCTTCCCGACGATCTTCCGACCTATTAGTGCGCGAGTACTCTGTATACTCGAGAAGGCAATTTCTGTCGAGCTTGCGTTTGTATGCCCTCAAATAAAGTTTTCACTAATAGTTTTCACTAATATCAATAGCAATAAAGTCATCGCAAAAGATTAAGTATTTAGAATATTATTATTAATTTTACTGAATGTGGATGAAGAGGAATAGGGTGGAGGGGGAGGGGCGTGTCTGGACTGCCTGAGGGTCAAAGCAAGGCTGCCCAGTGAATCCCATTTGAATTTATATCTTAATTCCAAATTTCCAGAAAATAAGAAAGGGGAAGTGGAGAGGGGTCAGGCTGGGAGAAGAAAGAATTTACTCGTCTTCCTACGCAAATAATATTGTGTTACTAGCAGAGTGAGAGACCGAAATGAGGAGTATGATAGCAAGGTTGGAGAAGTATCTAGAAAGGAGGAGTTTGACATTGAACATAAAGAAATGTAAGGAGTTAAAGTGTAACAGGGCACAGAGGAAGGAGGCAAGATGATGGTGAAGGCGGAGGAAGGTAGAGGAGGTAAGGGAGATAAATTATTTGGGGTACATGTGCCAAAAGAATGGTGGGCAAGAGGTGCTGAGCAGAGGGAGGAGGGGGTGAAGAGGGCAGCAGCAGTGATGAAGAGTGTATGAGGAATAGGGAAAAAGAGATTTGTGGGGGGTTGGAAAGAGAAAGTTGTGGTTTTTTAACAAATTAGTATGAATTGTGTTGAGTTCAGGGGTTAAGATACAGGGAAGGGGAGAGATAAAGGAAATGGGAAGATTACAGGAAAGGTACTTGAGGTGGGTGATGGAGGTAAGAAGGGAAATGCAGGAGTATATGATATAGGAATAGTTAAAGAAGGACAGGTTGAAAATCAGAGTGGCAATTAAGAGCTAGGGATACGAGAAGAGGCTAGAGAAAGGGAAAGAGAGGGATTGGCAAGGGCATGCTGGGTGAAGATGAGAGGAAGGGCTAAGTAAGCAAAAGTGGGATCTGGATAAGAGGTAGAGAGAAGGAGGTAACTGGAGAAGGGTGGAATAAAAATAGAGGACATGGAAGAAAGAAAGGAAAAGGGTTTTGAAAGGATTGTGGAAGGATGGAAGGCCGAAGATAAAGCGGAGAGGTGGATAAAGATATGGGGCATGAAGTACAACAAATGGTACAGAGAAATCAAGGTGAAGAGGATAGCAGAGTACTTAAGAAGGGGTGGGGGGAAAGTAGGTGGAGCAGGGTAATAAGATGTAGGATGGAAAATAAGATCGAGGGGGGGGGGGGAGATATTGGATAGGGAAAGAAGAAAGGAGGTACTGAACATGCGGAGAGGATGAAGAAACTTGGGAGCACTTATGAGAGAGAGTTTGTGATGGCGTGTGTGGGCGATATGGAAATAAAGGGGAATGAATACAGGTAGTGGGAAAAATGGTAAATGAAGAAGAGGAAGGAGAAACATGGATTAGAGCGGTGAAGGAATTCAAGGAGAAGGGAGTTTCAATGAAAAAAGAGGAGAGTATTGAAGAAGATGAAGCGACAGGAAAAGAATGTCCACGAGGAAGAGAGAGAGAAAGAGAGAGAGTGCCAGGAAGACTGGCGTTCAGTCGTAGGTATGTGATAGAATTAATATATTAATAATGTAATTTATATATATATA
>JBCFXI010001668.1:0-44241 GCA_038496175.1 Ampulex compressa
ACCATTTTTATCAGAAATCTTTCGCGACTCTAATCTCAATTTCGATTATTTACAAATCTCAATAGAACCTCGAGAAATTCTTCTGAAAGCAGCATTGTAAACTTCAGAGCATTTTTATCATTAATCACAAACCCATCGTTTTAATCGCCTTGATGGCTCTAACGATAGCTTCAATCCAGGGTTGTCGACATGATTCTCACAGACGCATCGACGTACTCGGATCATTCGTGGCGACCGTTGTGACTAGGAAACGAGGATTGAGTTGACGCAACTAGAACGTAGGCGCGACGACCATCGTGAGCTCGAATTAGGGTAGGAAATTACGGGCGAGGGCGGTAATGATAATGGCAAACGACGCGTACACGCAGTTCGCGGTGCATTACGGAAGGGAGGGAGGAAGAGAAGTGTTCCGGGATTTAACCTGGCAACGGCGCTATACAAAGGGAAACCGATATTTGGTGTTACCTGTCGCTAGTGCTAGGATTCGCCGACAGGGAGGCGGTTGGAAAAAATCTCGTCTCGCTGGCCCCTGGATTGGATTCATTAATGCACCGTACCGCACATCGAACTTCGATTCAACGTTCGAGATTAAAGTATTGGATTGTCGGAGAGGTCATGATGCGTTATTGTTATATAATTCTGGAGTTGGCAGTTCTAGATTAATTCAAAAGAAAAAAGGAACAATTATGCGTTTCGGTTGAACTCGGAGAAGTCATGATGCAATGGATGCCACTGGTTGATTTTTTGGTATTAGACTCACTCGCATATATGTTATTTTTATATAATTTTAGAGTTGCGGTTTTAGATTTATTCTGAAGAAGAAAAACAATTGTGCGCTTTGGTTGAACTCTGCAGATTTTATAACAAAGATAAGATGCAAGACCAAACTATGCATTTTCGTCGTATTTGACTGTTTCATTTTGACTTCCGTATGATGGAGGACGCGTGTCCAGCTTGAGCAAAGTTGATGCAAAAGATATAATTGACCTTTAAATTTGTAAGTAAATCTATCAACAGAATACATTTTCTATTTGGCACAGATAAATGTATTGGAAAATTAAACAATTACTCTATGTGTAATTTTAATTTGAATCGTGCGTAGAATAAATTCTACGTGAAAATATACCTGATTATAACGAACATTACTTATAAACTTCCATGTCTCGATCGTACTTTAATCTTCGCGTGCGTAGAATATAATACTGTGGAAGGAAAAGAGAAAATAAAAACACGATGTAGTAAATTACACGGCAACTATAAAATAAATATTTTGTTTCCATAAAGTTTCTACATCTGCAAGGAAACGGCTACTGATTACACTCGACAAATCGTCGTGCGATGAAACAAACCTTGCTTTTATCGTTGCGTTTTTTGTGTACCTTGCTTTTATTTCATCCCCCATATAATTCTCTATGTCCTCCCAGTCCGAGGTACGTTTCGTCGCCCTCAAGCGGTATTAACGTTTGTTCGCCAGCTGTTAAACGCATCGATTTTCAATCAGCGATACGAAAGTAATTGCCACGAAATTTCAAACGCGCGGTGGGATAAAATCAGGCCGCGCTCTGCTTATTCGGAACACGTGCGAGTGTTTCACGCTAACGCGTGCACTGCCATTAAAGGATGCCGACTGCGGTGCGCCGATCGTCTGTGAACTTTGAACTTCCTGGCAATAAAAGACTGACTGATTCCCGTATTCCACAAACAACCTTAATCGGCGAACTAAGAAGGAAGCAGTTAAACAAATACGTATCAAGAATATTTAACAGGAGATTCCACAGCATTATAAATATTTATATTTATATTATTTATATTACACTTTTTTTTTATGAAGATCTGATAAAATAGCAAGAAAAGGACAGCGGATATGTACTTTATATATGCAATGTGAAACACCGACGATAACGCGTCAGAAATAGTAAAGGTATTGAAATAAATGTCACATAAGAATTTCACGGCGTAGACTAGAAATCAACTCGGAATTTGTATATTTGATCCTATTTGGTAACAATGTCACGTAACGGAACATACGTCGCGACAAGTCTCTGGTAGAAAATACATATTATAATATTTAGATTTAAACGAGATTTGTACGTGTACCCCAGTTTCATAGAATACCGCCAAATGGGGTAAGGAAATGGAATAGTATAAACCGCTGAAATAAACGTTTGACAAGCCTTTGATATTGTATAACAGTTTAGAATTTCAATATGGAAATTTAGTTAGTGTATACGATTTACGCGTATTCTATAAAATGTTATAAAAAAGAAAATATTCTGAATATGGTGTCAAGTAAGTGTTAACCGTTATAAAATAGCGATCGATTAATACCAAATGAAGTAAAGCAAAACCGCGATATAAAGATCAAACGTGAACTTTATATCATAATAGAGAAATTTAATCTCGTTACGTTTTAGATGCTTGTTTTTTACCGAGTGACTTCAAATAGCACCGATTTGTGTGATGTTCCAAAATAAATGTTGGACAGCTACCCAGTATTATAATATATCGTTTAAAAAAATTTCGTCGGGGTTTCTTCACATATCCATATTTCTTAGAATATAATACTATAGAGAACGGTATAAAGTATCGATCGAACCGTTGGACAAAAGCGTTATATTGCACCAGCAAAATTTCATCGAATTTTCAAAATAGCACGTAAATTAAAAAAAGCTACGAAGAGAAAAGTCAGATATACCCAGCTCTTTATTTTACACGGTTTTCATTTTCATACCTTTTTAAGCACGCGATTTAAAAGAAAACCCGCTTTCCTTTCTTTAACAGTAAAAAAGGAAAAGCGTCTTCCTTCTTTCACCGTGTCATCTCCAAATTAAGCAAAAAAGACCGTATAGAAAAAGAGTTAAGTACACTTTGTACAACGATCGAAATAATTGAACGAAATCCAATCCACGTAAGGATTCCAGATCCGCATTTTCCACGCCCTCAAATCTGATTTTCGCTGCGCGCAGTGAAACAGACCGGATGCTGAAACGTGACGCTCATCGTTTCACGGATCAGAATTATCTCAATGGATCTTCCACTTGAATCTCCTGAATTGGTAACTGGTACACGCCCGTGTCGCTCACGTCGCGCATCCAGAGTTGACGATCGCGTAAACAAGGGGCCCCACTCTGCTGCGCGTTGTTGAAGATTATGGAACTCTCGAAAAGTGGGTCGCGCTGCCGTATAAAACTCGATCGATTTTCCGGCCGCGATAGCTTGCACGTAAGTTCGATTAAAAAGCAATGGCCACTGAAAGTTCACGCCTTAAAAGCGCGCCGCTAAAGCGACGATCGACGATTTTTCCGGGCCCCGCGACTTCGGCTTCGAGGCGTAGCTTTATCGGCTCAGGAGCCGCGAAGAAAGCCAGGTTTATCGAGGAGTTCTGTCACCTTTGTCCACGATCGCTCGGCCCTCACCTACTGGCTTTTAGGTTTAATTGGAAAGTTACTCGGTCCATCTTTATGTGCAACAGCGAGCGCAATGGCGAGTCAACGTGTTAAACTGACATTTGCTATTTCTGCAGATATCGAATGCCGGAGATAGTGACGGGAAAAGTACATTTGCGCAACTCGCAATTTGAGATTGCGGGCTACTTTGCACGATTCCATCCGAAAGCGGTATAGAAATTTATTCGAGTGTGCAAATCGTTTGAGATATTTACGGATGGATGTTGAATCTTTGAGGATGTTACTTGATCGACATAAATTGGAGGGAAAGGATACGTTTTCAGAGACTTGAGAGAACTACTTAATTTCGCGTTGAAATTAGAGGATTTAGGAATTCATTAATTCCCTTCTAATGAGCGTAACGCGTAAATCTTTGTATCCGATCGACTTCTTACGCTCGAAATAAAGAAAGTTCATAGAATAATTTAACTCGCGTTTCCCGGTTATCGAGATAAGTGAAAAAAATAAGCGATTAGAGCTCACCCGAGGATCCTGAGCAAGAGTAACTTTTTCACTCTAGACGTGAATTTAGAGGGAAAAGAATAAATGCAACTGCGAAACTGAGTTCGCTTTCAATGCATCCGTCTGATTTCAACTCGAAATTAAATTACCCGCAGAACCGCGAGAGAGAGGATCACGGGGTAGTATCAAGACTTCGTACACAAGAGGAATGATAAACAACGCTCAGTGGATTAGCAACATGGAGTCCGCTCGATGCGTTGGACGAACGCAAGCGTACAATAAACGACAATAAACGAGGAACTATAATGGCGTAAATACCTTATGGATATTCGACAGCTCGATGGAGTAATTCGATTTCACGCGGGAACAAGGAATTCCGCATTTTTTAATATCCCGTGCGATTCGTATTACAAAACGTCCTAACGAGCTCGTCGCGTTCGAAGCTCGCAGATACCGTTCTTTACGCTCTAGACGCTCCAAATGTATTCGCGATGTCGCTAATTCGCCTAATGAACAATCGCGTGAATTTGTAAAAGCGCGAAATTCGTGTACTTATATCTAAATATATGAAAAAAAAAACTCGATTAGGATTTATTGGCAATAATGTGCTGTCATTATCGTTTAGTGATACACGAGTTATTGAGAAGAGAATATCAATTACACGAGTTTTTTGATCCCTCGGTTATTTTCTAGGCACAGAGTCCATGTATCATATAGAATTTTCTTTAGATTTCTTCGATCTACACAGCATTTTGTAAACACGAGAGCTTTATGCTTTAAGTTAAATATCAGATTCTAGACTGTTTAATTTGATCTGGTACGATAAAATCAATATTGCATCTATCTCTAATATGTTACGTTAGAAACTCTAGGAACAAAGTCCATCGTTCCGATTTTTCTGTATAACACACACACACACACACACACACCGTAGGCACAGTGGTTAGTAACCCACCCTTGAGCGGTAAATCCAGCGCTAAATGACTTTGGCAATCGATGTTGAAAATCAAACAAACGGTTCCCAAACAGTAAGCGAAATTCGATCCCCGATAATTTGCAATGCATTATATTCGGCCGGTGTATCGCGAACCGATAGACAGTTGCTGCGTTTGTAAAGCTTGTTTACAAACGACGACGTGGCACATCGTACGGGGAGGTTAAGTTTGATGACCAATGACCGTTATAGGGGCAAAGCGCCGATCAGCCGAGCGAAAATTCGCTTTCCGAGAGAAATTTTATGGGCCAACGACCCTTTGATGCAGGACGTACGCCCATTATATTTTAAGTTCACGTACGATTAATCCTGATACAGCTTCGTTAATCAAAGGAAATCGTGGCGATTCCTCGTTTAACCAATTGTAGGACATAATTGAGTATACTTAGACATCATTACTCTCGGCTGCTGTTTGCTCGAAATTGAAAAAACTGGTGGTTGTAAGGAGTAATGTGATAATAAAATATATATATTTTTTCAATATATTAAAAAAAAAATAAATCAGGATTAATTATTGCTCGCAAGAATCAGTTTTTCAAGATAATTATGTATATTTGTCAAACATATTTGCTCTGGTTTTGGCATTATGGAGTATACTCATTACAATAAATTCACTATTTTTCTCGCAGTTTAGCAAACTTTCAAATGAATTTCGACCAAAAAAGATAAATATTCATTGTTTATGTGACCGAATGATCATATGTTGAAATATGAAATCACATACATTTCAAGAATGTATTAGCCCGCTCTTGCCCGTGATTGAATACGCATCAGGAATAATATTGGCAACTACCATATATATTCTGCACTCGTGTTTTTTATACATTTTATGTAATTACTGTTAAATAATGACATATTGAAAAATATATTTAATATAATCGATATTTTTAGCTAATCAAATTAAATTCGCTTTTCAACCCTTTACAAACTTTGTGTAACTACTACAGTGACAAAATATGTTTATGAGTATTATTTAATAGTAATGAATCGTATAGTAACAAAACATAAATAGTGATGAGAAAATAAATTGTCAGAGAAGTGGTTAAAACCTCCCAACATCGAGCAACGGGATTTCACCCTTTGCAATCCTATGTCGAGTGTGGTTCGACATCATATTTTTTGCTAAATTGCACTCTGCAAGAATCGTGCGAGTGGGCGAATGATCTTTTGAGTACTTTTATACATTTGGCTATCCGGATTGTACTCTTAACACGTTCAATATCAGCGGTGCATACTCGTGACGCACCGATTTTCATTGGGACTCCAGCATCTGGCGCCATAATTTACTTGGCGCAAAGCCGAGGAAATATTTAGCACCGCAATGAATTAGATAAACGCAATTAGAAACCACGTTCTTTCGGCTGGAACAATTTGAATGCATGGGGCGTAAATACCATTAGCGGTACTTTTATTGCAATACAGCGCTAAACCGAATATCTCTACATTTTGCGCCACCATCCACTAACTTCACGATCGAATATTCAGTAAGATCATTTCACTTCCAATCCTTAAGATTACGCAAAAGCGATAATCGCGCAACTGATAGTAAAATCTATATTTCCTTTTCAGCGCGTATATCTGTTTACTTCATACTTCAATACAAATACATTATAAAAACAGCTAACCACGATACTTCTGGCAAACTTGGATCGTTCTGTAAAATTAGATGGAAATAGGAATGTTATAAATTAATCGTTTTCACATTTTTATCATCGTATTCTACGAGGATGGGCTATTATTGGCAATTAAATATCTACGTGAGATGGGGCATCGAAACCTTGAAAGCCAATCCTGGCTTTCTCCTGAAGAGTAAAGGGTTAATTACTTGGCACAACCGCCATCCAAGACACTTCCATCGAAAATGTTTTGCGCATTGTACTGTTCCCTATTGTTCCGCGAGAACTTGGCGCACTACGCCTAAATGAAATCCACCGCTCCTCCAAAGTTTCCGCCCCGAAGACAATCGGCGATACGTGTGTACGTCAAACTCCAGCGCGGAATCGAACGGTCAAAAAGGATTGGCGGAAGAGCCACAGAGACTGCGAAGAACAATGCGATGTTGTTTTCCAGTGTTTCTGGCCAAGAGGAGGAAGGAACGAGGATTAAAGCGACGCATCGCAAAGGAACCTGAACGCGATAAGTGGAAATGAACTCGGTTCTTTTAAGTGTAAGCGCTGCGCTTGGATGCAGGTCGATTAAATCCATAAATAACTGGAAAAAATAAATAGGGGGCTAAGGTTAAATTTAATGTAATGAAAATGTACGTAAGAGAAAACAAATAAAAATTCGAACTATAAATCGTATCTCTTATTTCTCGAGTAATTTTTACGTATGTTTGGTGTATTCTGCTTGGACGGATGTTTAACGTGTTAAGCGAATAATGAAAGGATAGATGCGAGATTAATTAGCGAATTATTGCTGTTACTAGATGCAATGGTTTAGTTTAAATTATGCTTAATATACATCATTTCATAATTATATTACTATTTCTTATTTCTATCACTTTCTTCGCGAAAATAAATTACTACGAATAGATGTTCGCACAAAGCGATAATAAAAATATGATAGTTAAGTTTATTTATGGTACATTTATATTTTAACGGTTGAAGTGAGATATTAATGAGCAGTTTCTATTACTAATCACTTCCGTAAACTTCAGTTTTTATATAGTGCATATTATGAATGTTGAAGACACAGTTTCACTTTCACACTAAACTTTTAGATATATAACGTGCTAAGTGTAATCTTTAACCAATAATCTAAATTTCTGTACGTGCAAAATTTTGCATTTTTGCCACTTCGAAACTCAGTGAAATGAATCTCCACGCGGAGATAGCTGGGTAGATTACCAAATTCGTAGCACCATGCACCTTGTTTCTCAAAAAAACGTTAGAAGACCGTTTGTCACTTGATCAAAATATAAAACAATAGGTATTCGACCATATCTAGAATATTCTTTCAAGCAGAATTTCATGATATATTCTAATGCTTGAAAATCGAATCATTCGCATGTACGGATATGAATATTTCAAATTGCATTATTATGTAGATTAAAATGAAGATGGCGTCTTGAGGTTTAAGCTGCTACGGTCTCTCAATGTTGAGTGAAATAAATCGTTACAATCAAATGGTCAAGGAAGATAAACTCACCCAAAGCGCAGCGCACATCGTTTCAACGTGGATTGAAATCGATCAACGTTTATAGACAATAAAACTCCATTTAACCGTCTGTCCCAGCCGTAAATCAATAGGTTTCGAAACGAATTTCGATGATCGCTATGGAAACAATTTGATCGTGCAGCTAGGCGTCCTATCCGCTTTAGGACAGAAATACCATCTTGCGCGTTAATTAATATTTCGAACACATTACTTACAAAGCACGATTGTTTAGCATACATTTAAAGCTATAGTCCCCGTCTCTAAAGTTCCTAATTTCAGCCAAATATACCCTCACGAACAAACAATCGAATAAACCGTACCAATCTAAAGCACCTTGTTTTCGCAAAAGCGTCGGAACAAATCGATCCATTAGCAAGGGAACTCGATTTAAACGCCCGTCTGGAATATAAACTAACTGATTTTTTAACGAGTTTCGATAGCCATTACAAGCAAAATCCGCGAGCACAGATTTTCAATCCACCCTGGAATTTCTATTATATCATCGTACCTTCACACATAGGCACTTCCATATCCTTATTCTCAAGATCTTACATGTAAACCCCAATTAAACACCCACTCGCTTACGCGTAACGAGCTTAAGCTCCGCACAGGTCGTAAGCATACAGGTACGCGCGTACGTTTCATTAGAAAAATCGATCCGCGCTCATCGACGCTGGAACTCGATTTAACCCTCTGCCCGGAATATAAACCAGTAGGTCTCCAAGCGAATTTCGATGATCGTTATGGACACAATTTGATCGCCCGGCCAGATGTCCTATCTGCCCTGGGATTTGAATTACCCGTACGCGACTGAATTTCCTCCAGTTCCAGGCATCGTAATTCGCCGAACGTGCGCCCGCGTGCCGTATTTCAAGTCGGTGTCACCGCACGTACCGATACACAAGTGGAAACGCGAATTTACGGTGGATCGCGTACATGCGCTCGGCAACGAGGTGGGATCGATCAACGGCTCCTCTCCCGCCTACGCTTTCTCGCCGCTCCAATCCGTCGCGGATGTCTAATTACTTTTGCCCGGCTAACTGGGTCAACGACATATTATTTTGAATAAACAAACGGCCCGCGAGGTAGGGCCCTCGCGCTCCGATGGGCGCTCGAACACGCCACGATCGAGCTTCTGGGAATCCGCGGGCTGCCCCGGGCGGGACGAGCGATGATCGAGTTCCTGGTATTTCGATCCTCGCGTGCTCTCGAGCTTCGCGCATTTTTGTACTCTCATGGGTTCGAGTCGTTGTTCGTAAGGGTACGGAGGCGGGGGAGGAGAGTGTGGGATAGACGTAATCTGTCTTAAGAGTAATGCAGCTTAGGGGCGAGCGGCCGCGTCGTCTGCAGGAAGGGAATGTATAGAAGGCGCATAGGAATTTTAACCCATTGTTTACTATTCTCCCTCTTTTGAGACGCTTGTCTCTTATTCCTTTCTATCTGAGCAGTGGGACTTTTAGTTTTGGTTGTAGTGAAGTTTTACATAAATGTTGTACCGAATGCTATAAAAGTTGCAAACTCGATGAAAATATTTTTTCTCTGATAAGCTTACTGTAGGAAGTGAATGAATTAGTGCATTTTTTAGGTTTGCGCTTGGTTTTGGCATATAATGGGTTGAGTGTCTCGAATTTGGACAATCTAGTTCAAAAAGTCTTGAAGAAGCCACCGTAGAAGAAATACATTTACGTTACGAAAAATCGAGTGAGGCGAGTAATGATACGTGCTTTCAAGCTTTAGACATTTTTGTACTATTATGGATCAGTTTTCACGGTAGGATTATTCAAACACCTTAATTTAAATAGATAAGTAAGGTAGAAATTTTATTCTTCGACGGATGCCGCGTCACGATCGCATTTTTATAGATCCGCAACGTGCGCCGAACAAAGAGACACGGCACAAAGGATGACGGAGCTTATGGTACTTTGATCTTTTGTGCTTTTCTGATTCAGACGTTTTTATACTTTTATGGCTTGGTTTTAACGTTTCAATTATTAGAATACACTATTTTGAAGAAGTAAACAAGGTGGGGATCTCGATTTTCAATTATTGAGTATGCCATATCAGGATTATGTTTAATCGATTCAAATTATTGAACACAAGATACTTCAATGTTCATATGCATTCAAATTTCGAACATTTTTCTACTATTTTTTCGTATATGTAGTGATAAAACGTGTCATTGTGAACGAATAAGCAAACATTCTTTTTCTTCGCGTACATCGTTCAAAAAACGCAAACGTATTTTATTTAGGTATGCGGATCCCTTGCACGAAGGACCAAGAGTCAAACTAAGATCAAGTTAGCTGCACTGTAGTTTCAAGTGCTTTCGAAGTTCTTACTTTACTACCATTACATTTTAGTTTCACCACGATAAATTCCAGAATACATTATCACAAATACACTTCTTCGAGTAAATTATTTTCATTTGCAACGTAATATTCTACATACATCGTGGTATTTTGTCTAATAAATACAGTATTTAAAGAGAAAAACCAGCCATCCATAAGTCTTCCAAAGTATTAAACACATTCCCTCATGATTACATTTCCCCGGTTCCGCGATTATCGCAGTATGAATACTTATAAAGTTAACCAAGATCCACTTTATCTTGGTAAATATTTGCGCGCAAAACTTTAATACACTTCCTCGACTAAAAGTTAATTCTCATTACCAAGATGCTAAATATCGCCGCATGGAATTCCGTGTGGATATGTAGCTACCTTTATAACGCAACCGGGTTTTTCACACGTATCTCGAATATATCAACTTTATCCACGGCATGTTACTTCAAATACCTGAACCCTATTAAAAGCGTCGCCAGTGTGCACCATTGCAGGTGTGCAAAGCGCATATTTTCCTCCTCCTTGTATTCGGAAACCCTAATGAACCAGGAATCACAGGGCGGCCCGTAATTAACGCTGACGTCAAATTTCAACAATCCCCCTCGCCGGATTAATTCTACATTCTGATCAACGGATAAACGACACGTGCAGAAATAGGTTTGTCGAGGAACTGCGCGTACGTCGAGCATCGAAGCGGCCCTGGAACGATATCACCGACTATTCATCTCAACCGATCTATTCATTTCCGGTTTCGTCCGACACCACAGAGGCTAAGCCGCGGCTGGGTTTTACGGTTAGTCTCGCCGAATGCGAAAGTTTCTCCAGCGGATGAATCGACGTGCGCCAAGGGTTGATTGGAATCATCCTGCACCGAGGCGTACAATTCGATACAAGTCTCCCCTTCGACGCTTTCAACACTCTGCCATCTGAAATCCTCCTTCGCGAATTTATCGCGCGTCCTTTTAACGCTCTCGCCGTAATTTATCAACGGATACTCTCGACCCTTTATCGAAATCGATGAACGAATAATACGTATTTTGCATTTGGATAACGATGCAGGAGAGGGTAAACGTTTGAATCGTAGGAGGAGAGTTGTTGGTTGAGTTGTCGGTGAAAAATCGGTTACAGTAGGTAGAACTGAGAGGATCGTTGTGAAGTTAAAAAAAACTCATTAGGACTTTGCTCGTTGCTCATGGAATAATCCGTGTTTTCATTTACACTCGTTATGCGGAAGTCGTGGAACGTTCGTCGTTCGCATCCTTATCAGCGGTTTATAATAGTTTATTTCTATCCCATTTTCCTGCGGATTTCTTATGTATCGTTAGTTTTGGGCTATTATTAATCATCGTGAGCGCGCGCGAGGTTTATTCGCGAAAGAAAAAGATCACTCGAGCGATTACGCCTGCATCGGTGCGCATTTAGCTTCCCTCGCCGGAAGCCGCCCAACGAGGAGGCATTAACCCTTTAAGTATGTATACCTGATCTCAGGTACCACGGCACTTTCGTCGTTTGAGTCTCGTGTTTCGTCCAGTGTAAACAGACCGTGAATATATTACGATTATTTGTGATCCTCCTCTTTATCCTACGACCGATAATCAATCCCGCTCCGTATAAAGAGTCAGCTCTCAAACAAAGCGGAGCGTCCACGTCGGGTGTTAAGTTTCTTGGACGATTAAAGGAATAATTATACTTGACCACATTCGCGAGGAGGACCATTACACGTTCAAAGAGGGGGCCCTTGTTCTCGAATAAAGGGAAAAGGGAAAAAATAGGAAGCTTGATATAATACGCCAAAGAGAAGAAAGAAAGGCCGATTATTAACAGGGTACGCGCCCTCGGAAACCAGTCGTTTGCATGAAACCTCGAAAGTACCGCACGCTGGAAAGATACGAGCTGCAATATTACCACTTTCATCACGAAACACGCTATTACCCTAGGAAAAACTCTTGGATATATAGCGACGCCCGCTCAGCCTACGCGAGTCTCCGCACAGCCCCGGTACGGTTCGCCGGAAGATAATCCCAACACCGACCCACGTCCCAAATCTTTACAATCGCCGCATGTTTAATGGTCTCCAGGTCGTTAAGGAGCTTTCGAGGAGGGCTCGATCTTACGGAAACATCTTTATCCCGCCAACCGGTGGTAACGAGTTAACTGGCTCGGTAAAAATCCTCCGTGTGGGGAGAAATGAGGGGAAAAAGAAACAAACGAGTCTCATAGTCGCGGATGCTGGAAAAGGTGCGTTTATAAATTCCTGCCTCTTCGCTAATTCATCATCTTCTTATGCTTAATGATCTATCGTACTTAAGGAGCGTCGTGGCGCTTTGTGATTGAGGGATAATCGTAAGAAGAAGCGACGGGGAATGCAGTTGGGATAGCCCGATCGTTCCCCATTAGGGGGTGGTCTCCGTCGCGGGGCGTCGATGCGCCTCGTTGGGATTAATGGGGACGATGATCGACGGAGCGTGGATCTTTAAGGGTGCCCGCGGGGATAGACGGCTCGACACTGACCTAACCTCGCGCACTCCAGGCCACGTCGGTCTCGAAGCAGCTCCCGAAACCGCTGCACACTCGCACGCACTGCACCCACGACTGAACGGGGGTACCAGTCTTCGGCCTCGGCGTCAAGTTCGACGCCGTTGGCCGCCTGGCGTCGCCACTACGCGCACTCGCGTACGAGAAGGGTAAGGGAGAAGGAAACGCGGTGGACGAGGGTAGAGGACTCAGGAGGAATCTGGACCAATCTTGCGCGCGCACATCCACGCTCCCTTTGTAATACGGCGAAGAAGATTTGTCATCGTTTTGAAATTTCGATTGGCAGTGTTTTGTCCGCTTAAAGCTGTAGCTTTGATAGAGATGTATATGCACGTGGCGGTTTCTTCTGTACTGCTTTTGGAGACATTGAATGGTGAAGAACGATATTGTGTATTCTTGTATCGAGGAGAAGTACAAGATGCGAAGCAGAGGGAGGATAAGGAAAGAGGAAACGCGATGGACGAGGGTAGAGGACTTAGGAGGAATCTGGATCAATCTTGCGCGCACACATCTGCGTTTCCTTTATATTATAATATAACAGAGATTTGCCATCTTTTTGAAATTTTCCATTGGCACTTGCTTCTGCATTGTTCTCTTAAAGCTGTACCATCGATATGGATATATACACGTTTAATGGTTTCTTCGCGCGTTCTTATAAATGGAATATTAGAAGTGGTAACGAATTATTGTGAAAAATTTATGGTATTAGTAAATGCAGTAGGATACTATATCCTTCATATTTATACTTGCTAAACATCTTGTTGTATCGCATAAAAGTGTTAAAGGTAAAGCACTAGAGAGAAAAGAAGAAAACGCTCTAAATGAAGATATAGAAATCGCGCGATATTTGTACTTTATAATGTAATAAAAAAAAATGTATTACTTTTATGAAAAGTTACATAAAACCATAGTACTGATATACATGCTCGATAAATAATAATATATTTTATAATATACAAAATGAAGGCGGAATGTGTATGCTTGACAACCTTAACAGTGCAAACTGCGAATATCTTCAGGTTGTTCTAAATTTGTCAGCATGCACGTTTATTTCTACGAATAATCATAAAATTAAATTATATCCGAGTAATTTAAATATTTTAGCATCTTTCATAGACGTTCTTTTTAATCGACACATCTACGAACCGTACAATATCGCAACAGTATCATTATATACAGCGAATTATCAGTTTTCATTGATAAAAAATAATATACGAAAATAAAAATGATTAACACCGAAGAAAGAAAGACCACACAGAATAAGTTTGGATTTACCTTGCACACGCCATAGTACGCTGTTTTACAGCGTCGACACGAAGTCGACGAAGATGCAATCTAGAAAAGGGTGTCGAAGCTCCGCCCACGCAAGGCCTGTACTTCTGGGGTGAGCCTACCGAAACCCAATCGCGAGGATCGGCTGAACAAGAGGATCGTGTGCCTCGGATCATGCACGATACAAGATCAGGATTCGACGTTAGAGGATTGCGTGGGATACAAGACGATATGTCATTCGAGATATCATGCACTAAAGTACTTTCTTTGTTCATTTTCTGGGATATCATGCACTAAAGTACTTTCTTTGTTCATTTTTTGGGATATCATGCAATAATGGATCAAGATATCATGCACGAAAGTACTTTCTTTGCTCATTTTCTTAGATATGATGCACTAATGGATCGAGATAGCATGCATTAAAGTACTTTATTTGTCCTTTTTCTTGGATATAATGCTCTAATGGATCGAGATATCACGCACTGAACTACTTTCTTTGTTTATTTTCTTGAAAAGAATGCACTGATGGAACGAGATATAAACTAAAGTACTATCTTTGTTTGCTTTCTTGGATCAGCTGTTATATGATTTAGAATAGACACTGTTATTGAAGGTGCGTTGTGAATCAAGTTTATGATTTGCATGCCGAAATTTATAAATACGTGTAGCATTCAAAATAATGTTTTCCGTGTGCACGTTTGTGCTTTTATGGCCGATGTTAGTGTTCAACATGGACGATAAATGATGCAATGACAATTAAATTTCTCGTTATTGCAATAACATTTGTCCGCGATTGATTATTCATGTTACATTTTAAGTGCTTGAAATTAACCTTGCATTAAAATCAACATCGACACGTCGGTGATACTTTTGGAAGCATCGCACAAAGGTTTACTGAAATGATTTAGGTTGAGATAAGGTCGCGGTAAACGTAACCAAAAGTGAAGTAACTGGATAAGATAAGTAAGGAAAATTAATCCATTGGCGCTTATCGATTGTTGAATTTTCAATTATCAGAGTTAGTTACCTTCATTAGGATCGAGCCGTTTGGAATCCAGTCTACGGAATACGCAGTTCGCGAGTTTGAAGCGGATCAAAAGTTGGAGCAGATAGCTTGAGCGATGGACTTTACCACCGCCAAGCACTATATTTATAATTTATAATCTTCAAATTTAATTGCATGCTGAGATATTCGTCACAAGAGCTTTTATTTTTATATAATTGTATTATGATGAAGAGATGTACAGAAAGACACTTAATCGTATGACTACAAGAAATTTTAATACCATGAAGCATTAAGATCCTTAACCAACAATTTTTACTGGTATTCTACTATATTTATAGGAAATCTATTTTCGTTTTAACAATTAGTACAACATGTAATATAATTCCATGTTATTTCTTTGGAAAAGTTCTAGATATAGTGAGATAACCAGCTAAAATGTCCAGAAATATCAAAAAGAATGGGTAATCAGATGCTTGGCATATTAGTGTATCAGAATCTCTATAATACAAGCCACCTTTTATCATAATTAGTGAAAAAAAGCGATGACACGGCAGATACTACACGTCCAAAACTGACTTTCCTCCAACCTCGAACACCGTGATTTTGAACAATTAGCTAACAGAATATTATTCAATTAAAAAATTCAAAAGCAACCGGAAGGAGAAACGTAAGGCCCTTAAACTTATGTGCACAGCATCAAAAAGCCCCTTTTTTCCCGAATAAATTTTTGTTCGTATAAAAACGCTACAAAATGATGCACAGATCCGTTACGTCCATTGACGCGCGGACGACAAATTCTGCGCAAAGCCTTGCGAGATTGCGAGATAAAGAACGGCACCGCGAGCGTAGATTTAAGTGATTAATGCTGGCTTTCCTCGCTGCGGATTATCGCCACGTGAAATTGGCTCGTTTAGCGCGATTTTCCACGGTCGCGATCCCCCTTACGAAGAAAAAAGAAACGCACGCGCAAAAATAAGAAATTCCCCCTCGTTATGCCGAGCCGTGAATTTTCATAATCCGCCCGCTCTGCGACTAACGAATTTGCTTCGTTTAAATCGGCCGGAGAAACGTCCGGCGAGTGAAGACGTATCGATGGCGTTCGGAAGTAGCGAGAGCAGAGAGCGAAAAAAGAGAAAAAGAGGAGGTTACATTGTTATCAAAAAATTCGCACAAAATAACGATTGTCGCCTAAACTGTGTAGGGGTGCATAGTCATTTGTATTCAAGAGAAATGTTTTCCGCTTTTTAAGGTTCTACTCTAAAATTAAGTCCTGTTAAATGAAGATCCGACTATGTACTACATGGTTTCACTATGGTACGGTGCAGTTCACACATGAGGAAAAATATTTCCTGTTTTTGTGCTTTATATTTTCGACTATGCACGCCAACCTCTTCTTGAATACGGATGACTATGCACTTCTGCACAGTTTAGGCGATAATCGTTGTTTTGTGCGAATTTCTTGATAATATTGTAAATTCCTCCTTTTCTCTTTTTTCATGTTCGTAACCCTGCTTACCATTTCTATTATTACTCTACACATAATATATAAAGTATAATTTCTGTTTTTCGGTTTTTTATTGTACCTGTACTTTAAAAGGTCCCTCACCCCAAAGGACGAAACGTCGTTACAATAAAAGGATAGTTCCTTACCTCAGGATTGTTTGCTTGCTCAACTTAGACTAAATAACCTTCTTGTACGACAATGTCGATATTAAGCGATATATGCTAAAGAAGCGGCATAGATTCTTTTTTTATTTTAGTTCTCCGATTATCGCACGAATGACCAGCCGGATGAGATAACGAGCTTTGAATAAAATAGGATACGAAGCAAATAATAGTGCAATCGAAAGAGGAGCTGGTTAAATAAAATACTACGATGAAGTAGAACGTTATATCAGAGAGGCAGAATTAGATCATCTCGTATGTCCTTTTTTAGTGAAAAAGATGCTCGATAGTACGAGCAAAGCAGAGTTAAAGAGGATCGCCTACGCAGGAAAACAGAAATGTTTGCACGCGTTACTTCGTTATCGAGTAAAGCTCACTTCCTAAGTCCAACGAATAAGCATGCATTTATACAGACTTCCCCGGGGAAAACAACATTGTTAGAAGTAATCTTTATTTCAATCACAAACAATAAGGATGTGTTGCACTTAAGATGAAAACCCTTCTTAAAACCTCAAACAATTAAACTTCTACATCCACAAGAACACGTGCGTGTTAGGATCAGACGTATCGTACAACCCTCTACACAGCAATCCGAATTAAATTTTCAAGTACTCCAAAAAAAGTACTCCAAAAAAAAAGAAGAAGAAGAAGAAAAAAGGAATAATCTCTAAAAGCGAAAAGGTTCATCGCAACATTATTCCGTCTCGCACTAAAAGCAAACAAAGCGATATAACGCACACGAACACTCACAATCCGCAGACTTCTTCTCCCGGACAAAACGTCGAACGCGCTTCTCCCAAAAATCTCTATAATCCCGACGAATTTCCCTAGATAGAATAATCACTCGGTGCACTTAGCCGTCACCTTCGTCGCGCTCTCTATAGGCGAGAAGAAAGGCCGGCACGTGGACCGGTGGAAGACAGAGAGCAGAAAAGGGGCAAGCGGGGTCGTTCCAATTCGGCGCGGCTCATTTATCATTGAACCTCGAATGCCAATCTCCTTTTCGCCGAATTGGGGAAGGGGGGAGAAGGGGAGAAGGAGGAGGGGGGCGTAAGTGGGAGCAGGACAGACGCGGGCAGTTCGACGTGGGTTATTTGTCAAGAATTAAACTCACTTTAATTCATTCCAGGGGAGGGCATTGTGCGCCTTAGGCCTGACGAGAGCCGTCCTCAAAATCGACGGATCTCGACCCTCGGAATTTGCGAATCAATCCGCGGGGGTGAGGAGGCAAGTGGGAAAGAGAGAGAGGAAGGAGGGGGGAGGGGGTGACTTTTTTCCCTGAGAAGAATGCCAAGAATTTATTTCGTTTCCGACACCATTTGCATGAAGTTGAGCGTAGACTTAATTCCTTGGCAACCTACTTCCCGGCTTTTCACACAGACCACTCGGCTAACCACGCGCACATTGTGCCGGGCGTGACGCGGTGTGGGGAGTTCTTAACTTTCGTGTCCTTCCGAAAAATCGGGGGGAAATCGGGCACGTTCATAACGCGGCCTTAATTACGTTGGACAAACCGTGTAAGTGGCGTACCTTCGGTTTTTTGCTCTCCCTCTTCCTTCCTTCTCTTCCTCTTTTTTTTTTTCTTCCTCTTTCTTCTCCCCTTTTCTAAACTAACCTTTCATAATTCACAGAGCGTCATCGATGGGTACCAGGGGATTTTTGAAAACGCAGAAGGCTTTCAACTTCCGTAACGTCGGGAAAAAAAAAGTTGCAGAATTTAGCCCATTCAGGGCCCAGCCTTAATTGCATCGTGCGAAAGGAGTGAGCGGTGCATGCTACGTATTTTTAATCTTAATTACTAGAACTGGTTTATCATTTACATACAGCCATCTTTATATTTATGTGCGGTTTCATATCCTCATGGTGGTATAGAGTTGGATCTGTTGGGATACGTGTATGATTGATAGATAACGTTGAAATAGACCAAGATACAGAGCTAATGATTCAGACTGCTCAACTCTGATGTTGTTCTATAAGATCAGTTATTAAAGGATATTATATCATAACTTGAAACGAGTAAGAAGAAGCGGTATTATTAATGGCCCGCAAATAATCCGCTAAGTAGCTGAGAAAGTGTAATATCACCGAGCTTTGAGCTTATTTCGTAATCTATTTTTATTTCACATGTCACCATCTACTGATTATGGTTATTTAAACCAACGTGTTTTTTTCGAGGTGTGTTATTAATCTCCAGTTTTAAGCTATACGTATTACGTGGAAAAAACGGGAGGTAATGTGCAGGGTTTACCTGTAATTATTACCGTATTTTAGCACTGTGAGATTATCGAACTTCGTGGAAAATATTCACCACGTGCATCTGTGGTATTACAAATTATTCGTTGCACTACGATGGACTTGCTTTATTATACTGATTTTCAGCATACGATGCTTTATGAAAAGCGACGAGACAGTCGAAAGATGGGCATCGGAAGAATATCACATTGAATACATTTAGTTTTATAACGGGAACATCAACGCGCTAGTGTAAAAGAAGGGGAGTATATTTTTAGTTTTTATTATGCCATTCTGAGGCTTTGATATGAAATTCTAGCAGATGAGAAAGTATGACGATGCTTTTCCTCGAAGGATACGCCTTTATTATTCTTGGCCTTGCAGGCTGTGGGCATCTTCATTTCTATAGACGATTTTTCACCAACGTGTCGAGCGTATGCCTTAGCATATATTGTGCATTAACTAATCAATATATTCTGTTGCACAGTAAAGCATTATTTTTATTTTAATTCTCAATCGATTGTCAGTTATGCGTCGCAACTACAAAAAATGAACTCGTAAGT
Organism: Ampulex compressa; assembly: GCA_038496175.1. Lineage (NCBI taxonomy): Eukaryota > Metazoa > Arthropoda > Insecta > Hymenoptera > Ampulicidae > Ampulex > Ampulex compressa. The sequence goes on from JBCFXI010001668.1 coordinate 19,677, forward strand.
ATTCGATATGAATAACATGTTCTAAGAATAATTTTACTTAAAAATGCGACATTCTTCTCTGAAAACTCAGTAATGATAACTGCAGCGACAGAATACATTGAACGTAAGAATTAACAAAGTGTGTCTTAGAAAAAATGGTCTTATACATGAAAATGGATTTCCTTATCACAATTTATTTTTATCAACATTGCAATAGTCATATCTTTATTTTACACAGAATAGTCTACAATACTTTTCCTGCAAAACTTTAATGTCACTTTTTTACCCACTTCGATGCAATCACCAGTGAATTAATAAAAACCGACGTGTCATGACAGAACAGTATATCATGAAATTTTCGTACGTTGACGTGCATTGAAATATTTATTTACAACACCGCTGATCCATGTATACAATATTTTCGACGGCGCAACATTATCCAAGCTGATTCCGTTATTCGACGGCAAGGTCCTTACCAACGTGTCAGGTATTCACCTGCGCTTATAGAGGCACCTTCACGCGAGCTGACATATTTTCTTAGTGGGGCTATTGTATGCATTATACATTGTGTGTCGAACGGCCGGGTGAATACGAAAGAATGAAAAAGGCGCGGGCCGCCATATTGAGGGCGACTTGGCAAGTTACCAATAATCTCCTGGGATCAGCACCATCGACTCAACCTACGCCTAGACTCCGGCCTCAGACCGAGCACGTGAGGTTGATCGACCGATTTACCACTGTCCACCATACACCTCGGGCCTTTTCGATGTTATATAGCTCCCGCTGCTGCTATCTGCGTGGATGTGTGTGCATGTGCGTGCGTGTGCGTGCGTGTATACGTGTGCGTGCGTGTGCGTGTGCGTGCGCGTATACTTGTGCGTGCATGCATACGTATGTGTGTATGTGTATGTGTATGTGTGTATGTGTATGTGTGTACTGAAAAAGCACAGTGGGCCAAAGAATGCTGTCCACGGGTTGGGGAATTAAAAGGTCGACAAAAACGAGGTAGAAGCTAAAGGAAAAAGGAATATGGTTTGCGCGATAAATTTCCCAAGCGGATCTGCTTATGGAGCTGGTGCGCGAAATTTGGGATTGTTTTGTGATTTCATTTTTACGCCAGCCTCCCTAACGCACACGAGCTTGGCGTATAACGAATTGCTGATCGTCTCTCTCTCTCTCTCTCTCTCTCTCTCTCTCTCTCTCTCTCTCTCTTTATCGCGAGGTAAAAGCGCGAGAGTACATCGCGATAATGCGTGCACGTGGCAACAGTTAAATTTTTATTTGTTCTATCGGCGTTGCGTAGAAGAGCGTTTTTAATGTATTGTGATCTAGCATTGTTCTTGCGACAGATTTTGAGCGGTTTATACCAGAGTCTGAAAGTAACGAAGCTGTTCGTGTCTACGTTGTATTTAATCGAAAGCTGAATTTGGACTTGAATTCTACGTATTTTTTTTATTAATAATGTACTTATAGCTTATGATAAATAATTAACGAATTATTTAATGATTTAACGATTAATTTATTTTACCTACGTATTGCGAATTATTACTTCTTAATGGTATCACAGACTAGTGGTAAATATGAGATATTTATATTGTCGTCCGATAGAAAGGATCACTTGATTAAATTTATTTAATATGATCACGCTTGCTACCATGATCGATTAATGACAAATATGGCTGAGCAGGGTGATAAATAGTTTGAGAATGAGTATCAAAATTTGACGCATCAATTATTCGGTGCGTAAGTAATATGCAAAATTATTCTGTACCTGAATATTATATGAATTATACATAAGGCGTTAAAGAATTCAAGATTCCATCTCTGAGAGGAACAAACATTTTATGGTTTGCAGATAAATTGAATTAATTTCAGCATTGGAATATACCGTAAAGTTTAAGAATAACAAAAAATAAAATTTGTGACTGATGCTCTCCGAATAACAAACGACACAAATAACTGACAATAACCGAACTTTGCAATAACATGTATAACTAAGCATACCAGTAAATATTAAATTGTTTATGGACGATTGTCAAAATTTGTTGGGAAAAAAGCATTTAATTTTTCAAATATTGGAAGGGATACGATACAAATCTTTATACCGGCTTTATTTTATCAATGTTTAAAATCAAATCTGAAATAAAAGAATCATGCCGTTTGGGTAGTATGTACAAATAATTCATATACTTATTGTAATATATTTAAAGTCTAAAAAATGCGAGATACATTTTATTTACGCGAATTCTCTTTTCTCGTGTGCATTAAATTCATTCATTTTCATACTTATCTTTCTTTTGCATTTTATATAAATTAGTGTAATATTCATTATCGTCGCTAATTGTAATTTTTTTAGTTTTTAAGAATTACCATCATTTTCTTTTTCGTATGAAGGTTTCATGCTAACTTTTGTAGCAATTTAAGTTGTTCCAAAATATAGACTTAAGCCACTTGTAACGCGATATTACTCTCTTACAATGTTAAACTTTATAAATAGAAAACATTCCTTTATTATAGCTATATAACATTGATAAAAGACACTGTCTCTGTTAAATATTAAATATATCGTTTCTATAATTTTCTGGAAATCGTTAATTTTAATTGACGCATTAAATATAAAGATTATACGCCGTGCTGCGTAGTATATTTTATTGTACAATGCTTATCTCCTGGGTGCCTTGTGTATTAATAAAACACACATTTCACATAAACTTCACATTTCAATGGTAACGTTTTAAATGATCAAAAGATTGAGAATGTACCTATGAGGTACATTTAACGATATTTCTCCTCTCTCGTGATAAATCTCAGAAAACCACAGGAAAATGTTCGACCATTCGTTTCGTTCAATTTGTCCGACAGCTTCCGAGAAGTAGGGCTCATATGATGTACTGCAGCTGGACGATTTATTTTGTATTTTTCTGCATTCCACACATGCGTGCTTCAAAGCAAGATGTATATTAATGTATAGCGTTCGAAAAGTCGTAAACATCGATTCGATCCAGCAAGATGTGTTTGCAAATAGCTGGATATGTCTGACTGATTCGAATTACAATGAACATTGCATCTGAAGAAAATTATATTAACATTACATTGCATATAGGACTAGAATGCATGTTTGCGCGATTTTCTCTTACACTACGCTCTTAAAATAAAGAAAAGTCCAGTAACGTTAAATATCTATTACAGAAAGTTGTTTAGAGATGCAAAACATATCATGAAAAATTATTTTGTAAATAATATAATATATGCCTTATTGTCCGACAATAAACTAATTTAAGCTGAATGTACTAATGGTATATTCCTTACATCTATACAAGCGTAAATACAGTTATTTTCTTTATACACTAAGCATTTTACGGTGGTTAAATACATCCTACAAACATAAAATACACTCTAGCTATAATAAAATGTATTAAAGGAAACATTATGTAAAAATCGTGCGTGCACAGTTATCATATAAGAACTTATTACTTTCACAGTGAGAAGAATGTTATTTAAACGGTCATGACTGAGTGGTCACGTTGTTAAATGATTTCTGCCAATTTTTGTGAATTGGATTATTTGTGCATAATATCTTATTAGTCACCAGGATTTTAGCTAATGTGGGATCGCTATCCAGAAATTCCGTAAGGATAACTCGATCTAAACTAAGAGTCAACTCCTGCCGCTGAAACGTAGGAACTACGTCGGACCTAAAATTAATAGCAACTCCTGTGTTCGTAAGCGTAACCACCGTGCACTTTGACTAGATATACGAAGCGAAATCTCCATTGTAGAGCGATGGCATTTCCTCTTCGCAAACGACGTTGGGTTAGGATTACGTCATGCTCAATTAATGTCATAAGTTTTTGACAAAAGAGATTTTCCAGATGGCACCATGAGACACAGCATTCAAAATGGGTATATAGGTGTACATGGAAAAGGGTAAAGGAAGTGCTTTAAATAATCGTTGTTTAGTTTATTAAGATATAGTAGGACAACAAATATGTAACTCCATTCGTTCAAAAGAAATTCTAATGGTATTCTTTAAAACTATTGGTCGTATTATAAACCATTAATCTTCAGGTTTTATTTAATTGAAAAAAAAAAAAACAAAGTTGAACCCTGTAATGGTTTCATTATATTTGTATAGTTTATAGACTGTAGTTTATAATACGTTATATGGATAAAATGCCGCTTAATTGGTGATTAGGTCAAATAATGCGATAAACCTAAATATATGCATGTCAATTCTTATTCAAATTATTAATGAATCCTCAGCTTTAGAGACTTTTGAAACACGATGGGCATTTTTGTTCTCGAGAAAAACATGCTATACTTGTCGCTTTTTATTTGCAGTAGATCGCACTCATCTACAGATGGTACTTATGATATAATACCGGAGACAAGTATTCAACTATATTTAAATGCTTATAAAAGTTTACACAAATATCTCTTTCTTTGCAAAAACACATTACATATATGCAGAAATAGTCTTACTGGCACTATCGTAAAAATGATTTAAATAAGCTTAACTCTAATTATGTAAAGGACAAATGATGTACAACATTTATAATAAGTCAATTTTATCATTGCTAGAAATTTCTCCTAAGCAAGTAACATATTTTTGACACAGCAAACAATTCCTTCGAGTAACTCAACGAATACCAATAGATTATACATTTTCGGTATAGCAATACATTATATTTGTACGCTATCACATTAATAAGCAGCGTAAGATACGGATAAGCAGTTTTAAGACCATCCAGCAAAAAAACAATTAACTAAAGAGGTAAAAGCGTAATTAAAATTCCTGGCTCGATGCAAAGAGTACGTTCGAGTGTCCGGCGCGAACGAGGTGGACCATCGTAACGTCCGCAATTATAACCGTCCACTTATCACCTCGCATCAAAGCGGGGTATAGTAATTGTGCATTGCGGTAAAAAGCACCGTGTTCGCCACGTAAATTCTCCTCACGGCGCTGTAACGTGGCTAATACGCAATTTTATTTCCCAGGTTGGAATGAAAATCACGCTGTAATGCTGTACAATGGTTCAGAATGCGAAAATCCTGGCCAAATGCCTCAATATAATATGCGCTTTAATGACTTTTTACTTATCCTGTATTTAAGTGCGATACATTATTTTATTTAGCGTAGATTCTTCCTCGGGAATTTAGTCCATTAAATAATATTATTCCAAAATGTGCGGGCATAGGAGAATTCGTCCATTCGATAAAAATGTTTGCGTGCTGAACGTGAGTGATGAAAAAATCTGAACGTGATCCTCGTGTCAATTCAAAACATTAAACATTCTTAATACACTTTAAAAAGATTAGCTGCTACCATCGGCTATTCCATTTCTTATATGAACATTTAAGCATTATCAGGCACAAATGGGTGTAAATAAAATAGTCGTAAGAAAAATGAGGAAAATAAATCAAAAAATAAAATATCTTCAAAAACCTCACAATACCAAGATTCGACTAATTCTTACATATTTTCACGCCCACGATTGAATCCACCATCCAGGTATTTGCCATGGTGACTTTCAATTTTCAACTTATTACCAGCGACTTCAGAAACCTCATTAATCGCAACACAAATCACTGCTTGTCCTCGCACTTTGGCTACGACGACAGGAATTCGAAGCACCGCGCGACGTAGAAATTTCGTAGAGGATGCGGACGTTCACCTTTCTCTTGCATGCACCTGCCATAGGGGGAGAAAGGGGGAGGGGGGGGGTGAGAGGGGCCGACGTTTCTGCAGTGATTCGGCGATCCTCGAGAACTGCAGTACGGCTGTTTTCAGGTGCCAAGCTGAGGGGGCCGATGTGCCCGACAAATTGCCCCAGTAAGTTTGGATCCCCGAAAACCTCGTTGCAGATTTTAAGAATTCAAGAGCCGTGCCAGGGAGCTGTCGCCGGTACAACTCCGCAGAGGATTTAATTCCGGTGCGCAAGAGTAATCACCTCACGGACCAAACCGCGATCTCAACTGACGACGCGTCGGGCCAATGCCCGTCGTAAACTACTGTGCTTCGCGCGGCCAGGATATACGTGGCCTGTAACCGCGAGAATCGACTGGAGTATCTCACGAGATTGGAAAGTTCGGCCGGTCCTGAGAATCGAGCTAAGATCCTGCGGATCTTAGATATTGCGTTGAGACTCGAGACTCTTTGCGTTTCCTCATATGGAGATTTGAATAAAAAATACGCTTCTACTGTTGTCACTTGTCTAAGTTGGAGGATATAAAAGTTGAATTCAATGGTTTTGTATATCGTAGTAATACGCTGTTGCTCATTAAATTAGATAATAAAATATGTTTATATTATTGTGCTTTGTAGCCAGGAGGGATGTGTCCTGTAACCGCGAGGAGCGACTGGAGTATCTCACGAGATTGGAAAGTTCGGTCGGAGAATCGAGCTAAGATCCTGCGGATGTTAGATATTGCGTTGAGACTCGAGACCTTTAGAGTTTTTCCATATGGAGATTTAAATGAAAGATACACTGCTACTGTTTTAACTTGTCTAATTTGAAAGATATAAAAGCGGAATTAAACGCACTAAAGTTCATGGGACTCGATGGTTTTATACGTCGTAATAATTCGCTGTTGCTTATTGAATTAGGTAATAAAGTAGGTTTATATTCTTGCGCCTTGTAGACAGGATAGACATGTCTTGTAACCGCGAGAATCGACTAGAGTATCTCACGGGATTGGAAAGTTCGGTCGGTCCTGTGCCCTTCTCTTCATTGAAACTCAATCGATCGTCTCGTGAATTGAGTTAAGATGCTGTGGATGTCCGATATTGCGTTAAGACCTTTGCTATCTTTTTGTACGGAAATTTATAATTCATATGTATGATTGATGATTGAAAAATTTCAAAGCTGAATTGGGCAGGCTAAAGATGATGGTATTTAGTAAGACAGTATTTAGTAAGACTCCATAAATCGGAATTATTTAGCGTTGCGCGTTAAATTAGCCAAGCGCGTATTTTTTTTATTCTTGTTTTAATCCAGCAGGATTTACGTGTCTTGTCATTGCAAGAATCGACTTTAATATCTTACGGGATTGAAAAGTTTGTCCGCACCTGCGATCTTCTTTAGGCTCGAACTAAATTGATCGACTCAAGAATAGAGCTAAGATGCTGCAGATGTTAGATAATGTTCTACGGCTTAAGACCTTCGGCATTTTTTTGATAAAGTAATTCTTAAAGATTGAAAACTTTAAGAAAATAGGAACCTTTCCTGTTATATATGATATATATGACTGAAAAATTGCAAAGCTAAATTACGCGAACTAAGGTTAATAGAATTCAACAAGAGTTTGTAGCTTGGAATAATTTAGAGTTTCTCGTTGAATTACGTAATGAAGTAGATGGCACTTATCTTCTTATACTAAAATTCTTTAAACCAACAAGGCTCAAAGTAGCATTAAAGTGCAAAGTTACAATAACGTGTACATCAATCTTCGTGATCGCATATTTTACAGATGTTTAGGTTTGATACAAAGTCTCATCGGAATTATTCTTTGCATTAGCCAAGTCTTTTGAAAAATTATATTATTTACGTTCATGCGCTATCCGCCCTAAGAATTCTTCTTCGAATTTAAAGGGTATCTTTACAAAGAAATTATTTAACATTATCGTTAAATTTAATCGCCCCTGTTTGACGTTTTCTCTTAATACAGTCGAGCTTCCCAATTTCCGGATTACGATGTCTAACATTTGCACCAAATTTTACTGAATAATGTTTGATGATGTGGCCAATAACATTATTAAGTGAAATACGACATCAAGATGTCTAGGAGCAATACTTCAAATTCCACTGATATCCACCAAAGAATACGCGTGGAACATTGACAACTTTTGGCGCGGGTAATTACGGAATTTTTAATTGCCCATCATTTATGCGGACACTATCAGCCGCTCTTACCGGGCCTGATGAATTATGAATGCGCCCTCTTTGCCGGTAAAGCGCTTTTTCAAGAGTCGTTAACGGCGTAAGCAGGGTTCCCGCATTTTCATATATAGCAATTAAGTAGATTTCTCAAGAAATTTTAAATGGAGCGCATTTATCGCGTTCAATTATAAAGATAAAAGCCGGGTTTTTCATGAATTAACGACGATGATATATCGAAACGAGCGGGGCTTAATTATAGCCGTAAAGCTGCATATAATACGGGCAAAACAAATTTCTGATTAATGGATTGAGTCTGCGATGATGAATTTAGCATTTCGTGAGCCACGCAAATACGAGAGTGTTCGTGGTCAACAACCTCATTTAATTTTTCAATACTCATATCGAGTATATTCGTTACGAAAAGATGGAATTACTTTGTTTAATGACGATTATGCTCGTTATAAAGACAAAATTCGTATATTTTCTATATAAAGTGAAATTTACGTAAAATGTAAAATAAGTTCATAATTTTTACACATTTTTGAATACTTAAGAGTTATCAAGAAAAAAAAATACAACAAAAGAAATTTACTTGGATCTACAAGATACATGCAGCGGTACATATACAAATTTGTATTGTTTAGAACATTATTTTTTTTTAAACACGTGCAATATTTAACTCGTTACTTTCCTTTTTTAAATATCTAATTGTGTTACTTTTGTAATGCATTAATCAAATTTCAAGTTGTCTTCTTTATGTGTGTAAATTTTAAGTGAGATATTGCATTTACTATTTTTTCGTTCGATATACTCGTTAAGTATTGTGTAAAATTGGTTACGTACTGAAGTTCATTTTTTGAAAATAAATAAAATTCAAATTAAAATGAATAATAAATAAAATAAATAAAAATTCAAAATAGAATAAAATATTGAAAACGTTTATTGCTTTGATTCAAATAGCGCTATAGGAAAAAATTAAAATTTATCGGAAACTGTCAGTTGTAAAAGAAATTCTATTTCTATCAACAAATTACTGATTTTGTCTACAATCAATTTTGTGCGTTCTCTCATCTTTCATATTATGATTATAATGTATATTATTATGTGAATTCAATTGTAGGAATTTTAGATAAATAATAATATATAATATTACATTACTTAAACTACATTTAACCCTATATAAAATATCAGCTACATAACAGAGATAAAATATAATATATAATATAATCTAATCTACAGTATAATAAGTAAGTAAAATGTTATCTTAAAATCATCATCGTCCATTAATGATTAAGTACTTATTCAATAATACGGATAAATTATCTACAGACCATCATATAGAATACACCGTACGATGCATTATTTTGTCCAAGGGTCCAGGGACTACTTAGCGCTCTTACCATTTCCGTGTTCCATGCGACATTATCGACACGGAATAGAATAAGATATCAGCGCTACTGGTAAGGTAGGAAGCAAAATTAAATATTTGTTCATAGCGTTGATATTTTGCAAGCGATAAAAAGTTCCACCACTAGAAAGATATCGAAATCAATCAAGTACGCGTTAAAATTAATAGCTGTTTATAAACACCTGTAAGACAGTCGATTAAAAAATATGCGTTCTTTAGGTTGTGTCGATGACACGTATTTGAAGAAAGCAATCGCGGAGAAAAGTATTCGATATTCTTCTAAAGTCGTGTACACACCGAATCAATAATTTGTTCCACGACACCTGAAGGGGGACAAGGAGAAGCTGGAATGCGATCGTGGAGGTGCCAAGTGGCAGGGTCCGACTGGACCTGGTTTACCGATTCTACGCTCAATATGCGCGCCATTTGCAAAATGCGCTTAAATTTATAATCATGCCAGATATAATATATATTGATATATATTGTTGTATTGTTCATAAAAACTGGTGAATATGATGTTACGAAACCTAATATAAGTTATTGGCAGTATAAGGAGATGGAAAATGAGGGTGTTAGCTTTAAACATTGAAAAAATATCCTTCGAGAAGAAACTCTTGCATCTTAGTTACTTTCTATGTCTTCCTAATATCAATTGCTTCGCCACTAACTCCAACGAACCAACTAAGGTGCAAAAGTTTCTTCATAATCATGGTCGGTGTAATACATATTGATATATTTAGTTGCATTGTTCATAGGGACGGTCGAATATAATATTACGTAATCTACTATAAATCATTGCTTGTATAAGAAGATGGAAAAGGAGGGTGTTAGCTTTAAACATTGAAAAATTGATTAATAATCTCTCCACCATCCGTGTTGAACAACTTAGAATTTGCAATAATCGATCTGCAATTTGTATATCGTAGCAGGTCTTAAATAATTAGAAGACTTCAAGACGGGATTTTGAATTGTAGAGGGCAGACTACAACGTCTGATTTTTTACGCGATTGGTATTTCAGAACATGAGACACTAAGTCCCATGGGATGTTAAGTTTAGTACCTTATCCTTATCTATAATTTGTAAATGGCTTATCAACGAATTATGCATATACTGCTGAATCGTGGTCAACGAATACAAGTCTGCATATAGAATAGATATAATATGCAATGCATTATTTTGTACCATCGTTGGGGGGCCACTTAGCTATTTTACTATTTCTGTATCACTTGCGCTATTATCGGTGCAAAATATTGTAAAATAAGATGTTAGCGCTAGTGAAACGATAGAATTCACAAAATACCGGTCCATAGAAGTGGTTTCCACTTTGTATTTCGCAAAGCACTAGCGTGCTGTAAGCATTTCGAAAGTGTTTCGCGATAGTAGGATAAATTGCAAGCTATAATGCAACCTCCATGAGCTAATGATTTTAGAGGTCGACGCTAGTTAAATTTAAAAATAAAAAAAAATAACCTCCATTAGTGTCGCCCGTCTCAGTGCCGCTGCCTTGCTTTTACGCCTATCTAATCTTCATCAACACTTTGTTTGCTGACCACTTGTGCAGCGAAAACCAAAGGTGAGGCTTAGAAAATGACGTCGCCCCGATTTAATTGAAAATTTGTGTTTCTACCTAGCGACACTAATCCAGATTTCATTGTATTACTATTATTATTTTACGTAAAATCATTGTATATGATAGATGCTTGACATTATAATGCACAATAAACTTATTTTATTTTAATGTAGGTAAGTGTCGCGCGAAAAATATTTACTTCCAATAGGGTTTCGTAGTAGAAACAGTTGGGAACTACTGGTCGATAAGGTTGGTATTTTTTAACGGCTCTTTATTAACAGATGTAAGGCAACTTAATGCCTAAATCCACCGCTCTGAATCGTAGAGGGCAGACCAAAACGTTTGATTTTTTACACGATCGGTATTTCAGAACAGGAGACGTTAATTCTCGTGAGATTGCAGATCTCTTTATACCTTGTCTGTGCAACAAATTGCAACACCAATCGTAGGTAATGCAGGTATCTGTGATTCTAATCATACGTGAAAAAGCAGCACTTGTTTTATTAATCGAACTGCAGCAACAGATGATTCGTTAGTTAATTCAAGAACAAGTTGAAATATGTGACAAAAATATTGTGTTGAGATCAAAAAGGTGACGCTTGATCAACAGATTTAATCTACATGTCCTGAAAAATGTCTTTGCCACATAATGCAAAGAAGAAGCTTTTTAAAAATTCCAGCTCAACCAATCGTTACCTTTACAATAATTTTCCATAGGTTGCTTCTCACATTATTTAATATGATTTTTTACATTCATACAAGTGACAGGTACATCCTCTACTGATAAAAATGATATCTATTTTAAAATTAGTTTTAATAAAAAGTCTTTCAGAGTCATAAAAATGATTATATAGTTTTTTCGCTTCTTTCTCGTATGTTGGTATAATTTTCGAGGCTCTTATAGCTTAATCTATTCATTATCTTGAAGTATTGTTTTCTCTTCCATTTCCTATTTTAACGAAAGAAAAACTATTTAATATATCTTAAGATAGTAAGCATCTCAATTATATCGTTTTGCATATGGGATAAAATCATATTCGACATTAGCGTAGATTGCTAATAGTTTCCTTTTCCATATTATATTCTTTGTCTATGATGCACAATAATTCATAAGCAATGACTATTTACCGTATATCCTTTAATAAAATACATCATATCGGTGAGTAAAATAGTTTATTCGGCAACAAATGTGTATAAACAATACTGTGGAATGTGCAATGTGTATCGATGCAGCTTGTATTACATATTTACATCCATTCGTATGTCAAGCATAGAAATGATTAAGAAAATTCAAAAACACTGTAATTTCTCACACTTAAGTACTATGAGAACCGAAATTAATGTTTCCTGCTCAATTCGAAAGAAAAGTGAAAAAAAAGACGATATACTATTTCAGCATTCTGATTAAACCTAAGCTTAAAAGAATAATAAGTACAGTGTCTGTAAAGAAAGAAAACGAAAACTAGTACTTGTACGGATCGTGAATAACCGATAGGTCACTGCACGATGCGAAAACACCGAATTATTAAGACATCGTAAATTTCACTTCGACTAGAAGCAACGAAACGTACTTTATTGCAACGTCAACATGGGTGTTGGCACAACTCACTATAGTAATTCCTTGAATAAACAATCGCCTTTGATACGCTGACGACAAGTACATTGTGCGTTAAACGTTCTTGGCAAATTGTTCCACGCAGCTTTGGCTGTGAAAATGTTCCTAAAACTTGAATGAAAAGGAAATGGCATTGGGTTTTTTTTTTCTTTTAAAAGCGGCACCTTATAAATTAATACGATTCATCGTGGGCAGTTAAAGTATGAGTCACTTCCCTGAAACTCGAATGCTCGGTAGGCTTTTACATCTTCTGTTTAACGTACCGCTATTTTTGGCAGCAGAAAGAGGAAAGAAAAAGAAAGATATAGGAAATTGTATGGCCTTTTTCAGGATAACGTCTTAAGTCGGAATAATATATAGATCTGAAGGACGATAATAACGCTATAATAAGAAAGACATACAGTAAATTTTTTTTAGATTTGTCGTGAAACTATGATAGTTTCAGTATTTGATAGAAAACAGTAATTAGATTTACAGGAAGGAAGTGTTTTCAAAGAAGATATATTTAAGATAAAAAATGCTCTTGTAATATGCTTCTGAGGAAATACTAATGCTACTCCAATTAAGTTAATTAGTATGTAATTGGATTACAATAGTCAGAAGTTACGAGACGTCATGGAAATTTAATAATTTGAATAGGGATGTGTTTAAAGCGATGCGTACTTCTCGTATTGTGCTTTTGAATCCTCTGTTTAGTTATCAATTTCATTAAGTTTGGATAATTCACAGTACGTTGAAAAAATAACACATTTCTTACAGAAACGTAAATATATTCCAAAAGTCACAGTTGTTTGTAAAAAAATTCCTACTTTCACGAATTTCTTCCTTCGTAACGATCTTATAAAAACCAACATCTGTTTTGCAGAGAAACTTTAAAAATAAACATTACCTAGAGCTTACGATCTACTATGAAGCGATACGTTTCTTAAAAGAAAAGAAATTGTTTCAAAGCATATAATAATTGTTTCAAATCTTCTACTTATTTCTCGTTAAATTACTCATACACGAATTTCAAATCAAAGCCAATATCTATCTCGAACACAAAGCATGTAAACCGAATGTCACCGGGAATTCACATTGAATCGTAGAAAAATACCAATTCCAAAAATATACTTTCCAAGCAACATTTTCTATAATATCCTCCAACAACGTCAGTTCAGTTATTACCGTCGCACCAGGATACCCTCTTCGCGTCCTCTGAGTACCATAAAAAATTCTTCATCATACTCAGCCGCGCACAAACTGAACGAACATCCTCCTCGAATCAGGTCCTCGCATCAATTAAAATCCTCATCCTTAACAATTCAATCCGGCGTGTCCGCCCTGCAGCACGTCACCATCCGATAATGCGCGGCGTCCATCGCGTGATTCAGCTGCTCCTTCAGCTCCCTCGCCTTCACGTATACGTCCTCCTTCATCAAATTATAGCACATGGCGATCAGGCCCATTCCCAGGAGCAAGTACACGAAGTTTATGATCAGCTTCGTCTGACTGTTCTCCGTCGAGTCGCCGTGCGTCCATCCCGGCACGAGGTCCCCCATGCCGATCTTGCAGAGCGACGTGACGCAGAAGTACGCGCTGTCCAGGTAGTCCCAGCCCTCCCACTCGGCGAACATGATGGAGCCGGCGAGGATGTACCCGAAGATCACCCAGAGGCAGGCCGTGGAGGGCACGATGATCCTCTGGCCCGGCTTCCTCTGGCCCGTGCACTCGTGCAGCCTCGTGTAGAGCCACCTGAAGGTGTGCGCCAGGACCTTGCCCATGTTGAGGAAGTAAAGCACGTAGAGAGGAATGCCCAGCACCGCGTAGACAACGGTGGCGCCTTTGCCCCACTGCGTCTGCGGCACGAGGCTGCCGTAGCCGATCATCGTGAAGACCGAGAGGCAGAACATCAGCGCCGCCGGGAAGGACCAGAGGTCCGCTGGGCTCAGGCCGCTGCAGTTCTCCTTCAGGTAGCCCTTCGTGAAGTTGTCCTGGTAGCGGCGCAGTATCCCGTTCGAGACCAGGCCGAAGGCCGTCTTGTTGAAGACGTTCACGCTTGGGTTGCCCGCGGTGCTCTGCCAGAGCTCGTCCGCGTACTGCTTCCGGATGGATTCGCGCACGCAGACCGGAGGCGGGTTCTCGACCTGGGTCTCGATCATCATGAAGCCGAAGGCGCCGACTATCGCGTAGCCCACGACCAGTCCGCCCACGCCGACCTGGGTGCACATGAAGGCGACCAGCTTGCGACAGCAGTCCTTCACCCGCTCCCGCGGGTCCGGCCCCGTCGAGGTGGAGGACGAGTCCCGACTCCTGAGGGAGGACCTCATCGGAGTGCGCGGCATGACTCTCGCGGCGAGGAAGACCGGCTTGGCGGCGTGGACCAAGGGAACCACATGGAACTCCACCTTGGCTGACACTAAACGGTCTCTCGTAACCGCTTTTCTATTTCTGTCGGACCGCGCCGTTTCCTCCTGCTTCCTCGTTTTAGCTTACCAGGCTCCTCTCTCTTCGCTCCGAATCCCGATGCCCCTACTACCCGTGCCTGATTCGTGGTACACGCGGTCAACGCGGCTCGACCTCGGCTTCTTGGATTATTGTACGCGCTCGTCGATGCGCGATGGACGGAGACGCGGATTAGGCGGCTGCGTTTCGCTGGCGTAGAGTTTTTGCGGAGATCTTGGTAATCGGGGCCGGTTGAAGTTAAGGATGAGACTTGACTTTTCTGGAGAATCGCGAAGAAGCGGGCTATGGTAATGGGGATTTTAGTTGGGTTTTAAGTAATCGCTTGCGATCAACGGTGACTTTGGCCGTTACTCGTTTGAGTTATCGTTTTTAATTTTGGGTTTTAATTTTGATTCTTCTTCTTTTCTGTTCAAAGGAACGATCGGATTCTGTAGATAAAGAGAGATTATGTGAAGCTGAGTTTGGCTCTCACGTGGCACGCTGTTTTATAAATAGGACACTGGAGATACTTAAGTGATAGTGTAAACGAAAGTATTGGAAAATGAATTTATTACTGTTCTATGGGTAGGACGTTTAATGGGTTGAAGTAACCCTTTGTTTACGTATATTATCTTAAATCGACTATTTTTTTTATGTCTACATTCGATAGATTATTATAAATTGAAAATTTACATTACATTTTTTTCGTTTCTCTGGATATCGAATTGTATATGAAACGAGATTGAAATGAGATCAGAGTCTGGAAATTTAAAGGAAACGTTTGTTATGAAGTGTTAAATAATTTTCATGCTATTTTTCAATTTTCACTCTGCATCTGACGATTATCATAAGACATCGTACGTCTCTTGCTGGCGGAGGTTTTACTAAAAGCAGTTCCCAATGAGAAACATAGTTTTATATACAGATTAGTAGATGCTTCTGACACATTCGCAAAAATTCGGATCGATTAACGGGAATCACTCGTCTCAATTATTTATGAAGCACCGCGTCAGGCTATGAGGTCTGGATTTTGAGGTGG
This sequence comes from Ampulex compressa, assembly GCA_038496175.1. Lineage (NCBI taxonomy): Eukaryota > Metazoa > Arthropoda > Insecta > Hymenoptera > Ampulicidae > Ampulex > Ampulex compressa. The sequence goes on from JBCFXI010001668.1 coordinate 35,593, forward strand.
AAAAAAGCGAGAAAAATATTGCCAACCACGTGGAACTCCATTTTGTCTGACACTAAACAGCTTTCGTGCGTCTTTTCTATTTTCGTCGAGGCGTGTCACTGGATTCTTGTTCCCTCTCACCTTGCAACAACATTTCTTTCTACTCTGAATCTGACTGCTCCTTTTGTAAGCTGACTGATTCTACACGTGTTCAACTTGCACTGCTCGATCTTTAAATCATCCCTGCACACGAGAATTATTTTCAAAGTCGGCCTCGCGTTGAGAAATGTCGAAGAGCGATTTCTCTGATATTGTTGCAGATATAGGGTAGCTCACTTTTGCTTTTTAGATAATACGGCACACGAAATACGACGTCGTTCTTCAGGTACGATGATCGAAATTATTCCACGCGGATAGAATGTTGCAGCTTTTCATTGAAGATTTTTCATTAGGCCTGCACAGTATAGGTATTATGACAGAGAAATCGCGGAAGATGTCGCGGACAAAGTGAACCACGTAGAACTCCATCTTGACTGACACTAAGCAACGTTCGTCTCGGTTTTCTATTTTCGTCGAACATGTCGTTCTGTCTTTCTTATTTCTTGCAGCCAGCTAATACTATCTTTTTCTATTTTGAACATGGCCACCATCGCTGAACGTTACACGCAGTGTTACATAAAGAAAAAATGGAAAAAGTAGCAGTTTCTAAACAAATGTCAAGTGAAATAAGTATATTCGACGGTTTATTGCCGAATTCCTGGCTTTAAAGTAAACGATTTTTTTTTCGTATACTTTGTGTATATTACGATTACATAGTTATAGGAGAAGAGTGGAAAAGGTGAATGGTATCTATTAGGGTAAGAATGATTTTTAAAGAGAAATGCTGCATTTTGTTTTATTATATAACTGTAGTATACAATATATAAAGAGTCTGATTAACTTATCTTTGTCGTAAACGAGAAGTTGCAATTGATTGATTATATATTATTGTCTACTGTAATTTTAAATTAATTTCTCTTACGTTTGAACTTATATTCACCGTGCTAACGGCTGTCATTCAATAGTCGCTTAATGTTATTAACATTATAAATTCATATCAGATATAGGTTTATCGCATAATTTACAATGCTTAGGATAAGCACTATTTGTAAATTTTATGGATATTGAATTTCATAAGAATACAAATAATTTTTAACTTTTAAATCTAAACGAGTTGTACTATTAATCGGTGTCCCAGTAAATTGAAAAAACAGTACAACTTGTCACGTATATTTATTTATAAGTACAGCTGTAACTGCAATTTCTGTAAAAAAAACAATTGGCCATATAATAATCGATGCACGAAAAATAATAAGAAGTTTAAATGTATAAAATAAAGTGCGCCAAAATGATCTCTGATCTTACAAACATCCCTAAAATACATAGTATATTTACATGTTGCAGTATATATAGTATAATACGTATTATAAATATATCATTGTTTCGAAAGGCAGTCAAGAATTGTATATGAAATATGGAGTATTTTCATACGCGCACGATGATGATATAAATTTGCCACTTTCTTTCTATTTTCGACGATACAAATTGGCTACTTTGTTCCTTATGCTCGCATCTTATGTTTCTTACTTTTTATGTTGGACATATGTAGCAATCAGTGCACGATATATGACTTTAAGAAAAAAAGAGGCCGACATCTCGGCGAAAGAAATAGCATGGATGCAAGGCACACGGCAATTAGCATCAAACCTTGCGGAACCGCATGGAACGTATCTATCATTCACCCTGTAAACGGAATGATTTATTGTGGTTCAGCACACTTAATCCAAATTTATTTCTTAATTATGCACCGCAAAAAAGTGATTTATTTTTCTTCGAGTAAATACGTAATATATAAAGTATATTATAAGCACGTTTTTTTTATAGTGTTCACCAAAATATAAGTCTAATCTAACGAAGAAACTGGAACATAACTTCATTTATTTCAAAAATTTGTAGCGGAACGAATAAGTATATATTAATTACTTTTCTTTACCAAAATAATATTTTTTGCTCTTTAAATAAAAATTGGCACCAATGTACCTGATAAAATAATCCAATCAAATGTAGAATACCGTCTAAAATGGTAATCATGACATGTTAAGATTATTGTCACTATGTGAAAAACGTAACCTTCCAACAGATATAATACAAGTAATATATAAGTAAACTACTTGCTTCAGCGACTTATATTTATATCTCAATATCCTATCCTGATAAAAACCTAAAGAATTATAAAAATTATCCGGAGTACTTCTATAGTTAAATATACACCTCCTGTCGACAGTACGACATATCAATGCAACTGCCTTTTCGCACGTCGATACAAACTCCGAATCCAAAAGTAATCTAACCCATATAATTTATCAGACTATAAATATCACGTAATAACATTTTATACTGTCTAACAGAGCAAGCACGAAGAATCAGGAATAACGTAAAAAAAAACCCCTACCCAGCTCCTCTATTGTAAGAGCAGGTCTATCGCCAATAATAAATTTAATACAAAATGAAATATCCAGCTGTCTCCAACTTGCATTCAACATGAAATGTGGAGCGTGGGACATAAACGTACCATGCGTATTTATTTATAGATGCACGTTATGAAAGCGAAGTTACGTGTACACATCGATACCGATGTTTGCGAGCAACGACAATGTGTTCGTGATCCGCGTTAAAGGCGCAGCTAATACACGTTACACGCGAAATCCAGGAATGGGGTGCATAAGGGGATATGCGGTCGGCTGATCGTTCAAGTGCGATCGTCTATTAGCGTTCCAATAATCGGGACGCATCCGACGAATGTCTGTATAATATCAGACGTAATTGCTGCGATTCTGAACTTCGAGCTCGGTGCACGAGCTTCGGCTTGATTAACCCGCGGAAGCCGAGACGCGCTGCCAAGATCCAGTTTTAGAAACGGATAACGCAGGGCTTACCGTGCATCGAGATTAGACTCATTTCCAAAATTTAGCAGCGAAGACGCCCGTTGTGTTTTCGGGGAAATCTGCTCGTAAAGATTTATTTCCCCGCCTTCCGAATTTCGACGCATTTAAGTTTGCTTCCGTTTTATGACTTTCGCATTCTGGAGTAATGGACATTTTTGGAACGCTTAAAAGAGGGTTAAAGAGTTCTTGGAGCAATTTACAGGAATAATAAAGTCCTGGGGAGTTTGTAACGGGTATGTATCGCGCATTAAAGTGAGCACGTGCGTGTAAACTTCTGATTTTTCTCAAAATTGTCGAATTGTTTGTTTATCGTATTATTATACTAGGTCACGGTAGAAAAGCGAACAATTCTATGGTAAAGTTTACTCGTCCTCGTACGTTATTTAAGCTGGACTTATATTTGCCAGTAGATAATAGAGTATATAACATGTGCATTGCAAGGCTAATTTTATGCTACATATAAACAACGGTCTAAAACTAATTAAATGGATGGGAGAATAAATATAGGAGATTCGAATAATAGAAAGGTAGCGTGGATCTAGGGCCTTAATACTAGTACGGTACTGATTTCCTTTCCTCTAATTCTCCCTAATACTCAAACGGTTAACCAATACATGCGAAAATGACCTTAATCGGACGATCCATCACTGTTTCTACGTTTGTATTCCAATCGGTACCGCGGGAATACTGCGCTTCTGAGAGGGGTCACACGATGTAATTAATTGTAACTATATCAGGGAGACAAGGGGGACGCAAAATGTCCTGATCGCCTTTGGGGTATCGAAAAATTAATCATAACGAGACCATGAAACTGTCACAAGTTTTGTAAAAGATTTCACGTTTGTCTTCGAATAGCTTTTGTACATTATATACTCTAAATAAAATATCTAGTTTATGACAAGATTGTTATTAAAGATCTGTGAGAACACGTAAAACTGTACGTTATTAAGAACGTGTTATGTGAAAAAAATAATTTTCTTATTCACGTTGGTTTTAGAATAGTTTTTATATAGAGTTTACTCTAATATGTCCAGTAAAAACAATGAAGGAGCGTATAAATGAAATGGAAGCAATATTGTCATGACCAGACCTCTAGAACTACTATACGCCTAAATACTATGTATAATTCAATAATATGTAATTGAATGTATGCATGTTATATGCAGTCCAATGGCGTTAATCTATTTGTTTTCTCGAATATCGCTTTCCAGTGGACCTTGGTGCATAAAAAATATGTCGACGCAAAATCGTGACTGTCCGACTGCGAATTACTGACATGTATCAATATTTTTAGGCATGTGATTATGAAAATATTGCTTGGATTACATTTACATACTTCTCAATTATTTCTACTGGATATATTAGAGTAAGCACTATACAAAAACTATTTGAAAACCAACGCGAATAACAAAATAATTCTTTCGTATAAAACGCTCTTAACCAGTTAATTGCGGAATTTATCGCGGAAAGTAAGGCAGGAATGAGATGCGGAATGATTTTACGATAGATGATAAAGCAAAGTAAGGAAGGACTACATTTTCATTCGATAAGACAATTTTTTTGCAAACGAGATCTCGCAGTAAATGATAATTTTTTATTTTACACTATGAATATAAGAATCAACCGCGTGGAAAGAAATTTTAGACTGATGCGTATACACGTCGAACACAATTAATTGGTAAAAACGAAGAAAAAGCCTTTTACTATATAACGTAGCATATAACAGCATTTTGATTGAGCTCTGTTATCGAAGTTTCTTTCTTACATGCCAACTCAAGTTCATTCCTCAACTCATTCCTCATCTACCATCACGCACACTTGTCGATGTATGAAAAATAACGTGATTCATTGCAAAGTTAATAATCCATTTAAAAAGAAAAAAGTAAGAAGAAAGTTAAGAAACCAGTTTACCAAATATCAATTATACTTTACATACATAACTTTATAATTAAATAATTTACAACGCGTTACCTCAAAATCTCGATATAATAAGTCCAAGGATGCATTTTAATTCAATACCCAACAATTTGCAACTATCGAAACGTTGATCAATACAATTTCCGAGGCTACATTTCACGTCCTTCCCGATTCAAGTTTCTCGATCGATCCGTCGTTGCCCCGTTTGCAGAGATGCCAGTCAATGATCAGGTCTCGATATACTTGCGGATGGTCAGTCAAGCTGTGCTTTGCTAATCGAGTTGCGGCTTCGTGTAACTTCGGGGGTTGGATATGCCGACGAGGCCGAGAAATTTGCTAGGAAGATCAGTTGAGCGCAAGTCGTCGCCCAAGGTGTGTCACGCTGAAGCAACGGGCGCATTTCCGTAACACGCTTGAAATGGCTTTAGAATACTTAGTAATCGCATTATTCTTCTTCTGTAAAGGTAAAGCTTAGGGGAATACCATCGACTGCGTTTCTAATGAGTACATTCCCTTTAACACCACCCCCGTTTGCCCCTCGTTGTTTTTACGCTTCCATCGGTTAAACAGTTTCCCAGAGTGATGTTATTAGATATATTACTCCTCCTCGTACGTTATTTAAGCTGGATTTGTTTGGCAATAGACAATATGGTACATGACATGTGCAATGCGGAGTTTAATTTTACGCTACATGGAAACTGCAGTCTAAAGCTAGTGAAAAGGTCACAGAATAATGGAAAATATAATAAGTATATACCTAGGACCTTAATGGTAGCTTGATACTGATTTCCTTTCGAATCGTAGTTGCATCAGATATACTTGACATAATAATTTTGCATATGCAGCACTTAGTAGAATTTCGATAAATTTATTATTGTTTTATGTGCATCGTATTATGTGGATTTTGAAACCTTATGAAGTTGAAGTTATTACTTGTAGATGAATTTAGGTTATTTGGTATCGCTATATTTTTGTGAAATATTTTAACCTTTCTCACCTATAAGTCTCTATAGGGCATATAGAAACATGTTTTGTTTCCATGTGTTTTGATTCTTCAGGGTAATATTTCTTTCCTCATCGTTTCTATATTTGTCGATTAATTTTATTATCTGATTGTGTTACGTACAGATAAATCTTTTTCTGTAACCAATAGAATTTAGACAGATTTCTCTGAATGCAAATGATTTATTTCCATTGAGCTTTAACCTTTGTAAGGTATTTTTTTCTCCGGTGATTTTTTTAATGCTTTCTTTTTGTGCAAAGAAGCTCTGAACTATTATATATCATTTACATACACAGCTTATTTTAACTGGACTTCTAATTTTTCATATTTGTTTCTTTCATTAGCATTTTTTATTTTCTTCTTTCACATATCGTTCTGTATTAACGAATATAATATTATGTTCTATTACGTTTCTCGTAATGCAGTTCCGTTTGCAAGACTGCTATAGAATCGAATTTGGCTAAGGACAATATTTATACGCACCCAATAAAATGCCAGCTCTTTCATTCTGTATTTCCCTCACTTTTACCTCTACCTTTGTCCATAAATATTTACATTATATTACATTTCCTCGTACAACCACTTCCTTAAAATGTAAAGATTAGGCATACATTAACACAATCACAACCTTTTTCTTTATGTACTAAATATTTACCTAATTTATACAATTTTTACTATTCACTATATCTTTATTTAATTTATATACTAAATATTTACTACAGCAAAACAAAATTCTGTTGGAGTATTTTGCGATCAAGTTGAACGTATTTCGATCACATGTGCATACGTACGTCATTCACTTGGATAATCTTAATTTAGACAACGTTTAACAGCCCGCATTAGTAATCATCCGGAGGCTAGGAAACCACGCCAAGAGGAATACCAGTAGAGAAAAACTGGTTAAACAAATGTCAGGAATTCCTTCTTGTTTCCGCGTATGACTTAGTCCCGGAATTTCCTGCATCTCAGTACGAATTTCCTAAACCACAGGCCGACTTGCAAAAGCCGCGATACTCGCGTACTCCAAACTATTCCTGTATCACGGGATAACAACGATACCTGGCCTTCCACCACGCGGACGATCAATTGGACGACTTGTGTACCGTCACGGAGTATATAGAGCGCCCGCACAATCGTCTAAATTTACGTTCTAGACACTTCACCGGCGGATATAATTTTAACACGATTCGCCTCGTGGTGAACGCATGATACGCATTTTGCATTTCACGAGCGTAAACGCTTTTATCCTTTAACTTTTAACGCCCGCACGAATTGAGTAATAGAATTTTCGAGGGGAAAAGTAATAGCGCAGAAATTAGAGAGGAAAAGGATATTCATGAGTCATAGCGATTTATGAATTTTTCCGCTAGATTTTTCGTCATCGAAAGATTTTCATTTCCTGCCTAATATTATATAATTTCCTCTAAGTTCGATATGTACAATTGTTCGTGATCTTTTGTGTTGAATTTATGTATACTGATCATTTTCGCACGAAAGTATATAAGGAAGGACGCATAAATTCGTATCACTTTTTGTGACAAAGATTGAAAGTAATTAACGATTGTTTGTATAATATCCTATAGGGCAGCATTTAGGAAACGATTGGCAAAGCTGATTTTGATAATCTATTCGAGTATTTTAAATGTATTTTCAGCTTTTTAATTTTAAACAAGATTCTCTTGTAACAAATATTTTTTATGTCTGGCAAGTCTTTATATTGTGCATATTACGACACGATCAATTTTATCGATCTTAATTAGAAGGGAAGCTGCTTACTTTCCTCATAAGATTTTGGTAGAATATAAACGCCAAAGGTGGATTATCAAGCGACAAAGCAGCAGTGATATGCAACAATTTAAACTTGCATAGGTCTAAATTTACCGGGCAGCAACGATCATTGGTACTTATAGATCCTTCCCGGTAGCTAAATCGAGATCAAGCTATTGTTTGGACCATAAGCCGGAAAGCATGAAGTTTTTATTAATATTTCCTTGTCGTGATTACTTAATTTTAATTTTGATTACTGAACACCTTAGTTTAATTTTGCATTGCATTTCATTCACACACATACTATTCTCAGGTATTTATTACATTAACAAGAAAGAAGTATTGTACTGTATAAGACACTATATTGCAAGATTTAAAATGTGAGTATCACTCGCGTCAATTTGTTAAAAATTATAATATACCTATAAAAATTTACGATGGAAGTTTCGAAAAAAAGTCATTAATAACGTGCCTTTGTTTACAAAAAAAAATATTATTCATATCCATTCATGAAATATCTTTGCAAAAATAGAAACAGAGCAGTTTGTTCTACCCCTTCATTCCTGTAAAATATAATAAATTACACCAACCTAAAAATCAAACCGTATTTTGACAATGACAAATGTTGCTTATTATCAGTATTCGCAATAAATTCTTCGTATCGGACATGGTAATACTTGTTGACTCCCTTAACCTGTGTGCAAGAGCAAAATTGCGGTGCGGAGGAAGGGAGAACGCTTTAATATAATTATCTACTTGGTCCAATTGATAATTTAGACAATACGTTTCCTTTGCGATACAGATCTACCATTGTCTTTGTTGTAATGTATCTCCATCACCAGAGCTCTATATTTTTTTCCATTTGAATTGAGTGCTTTAAATCCCCCTCTCCTCCTTTTTTTTATAGTTGCGCGCATTGTTTTCGATGCAACATAAAACATTTATTTGTAATATAATAAAAGTATATCAAACTTCAAGTGTTAAAGTATATTTTAATTA
>JBCFXI010001669.1:9434-44231 GCA_038496175.1 Ampulex compressa
AAGAATTAGACGTAAATGTAAGAGTAGATACAAGTCGTCTAATCGATCAAAGAATTTAATTTGATAGATGAGTAACGATGAAACAAATAATGTGGCAGCATTAAGGTCGTTTATTAACATAAATGTCTAGGAATTAGACTGGAGTCGCATAAGAATTAGACTAGTATCTAATTAACATGCTGGTCTAAGAATTAGACGTAAATGTAAGAGTAGATACAAGTCGTCTAATCGATCAAAGAATTTAATTTGATAGATGAGTAACGATGAAACAAATAATGTGGCAGCATTAAGGTCGTTTATTAAAATAAATGTCTAGGAATTAGACTGGAGTCGCATAAGAATTAGACTAGTATCTAATTAACATGCTAGTCTAAGAATTAGACGTAGAGTCGTGATCTGCACGTAGACGTAAGAGTAGATACGAGTCTTTAATCGATGAATGAATTTAATTTGGTAGATAAGTAACGATGAAACGAATGATGTGGCAGCATTAGGGTCTGCCTCTCGAAAATAGCCATTCCGAGCGCTATCAAAAGCTCTGGAGTGTCGCGGGGGAATTTGAGGGATATCAAATTTCCCTTTGGCGTATCGTATTTCAGGTGGAAAATTCTTACGGAAGTTATCAGGGTGCATGTCGACCTAAAAGCTCGTAGTAGCTTATAGTTCCTGACATCGCGGTAGTCGTAATGCTGTTCCTTGTATCAAACTTTATCGTGCGGCCCGTGGAAGTAAGTTTACTTGGTCTCCTGGATTTTTCATTATTAAAATGTTCTCGAACCCCGATTATCCATCGTTCTTAACGAAGTATTGCCGCTCTTCAAATTTATACACTCGCAAATTTTTGATATCTCGCTGCCTGTATTCACTTTTCTCCTTTCATCGCGTAAGAGTATGGAAGTGGAGATTAAATTACGACGAAAGTGCGGATGTACAAAAGCAGCGTGAGATATACGCGTAATGATCCGGATAAATCATCCAAGAATTTCGTTAAAGTATGCGGGATACTTAGTTCCAAAAGGTGAACATTGAAAACATTCATCGGAATTTCATTTGATCCATAAAAGAAAGACTTTAAAAAATAGTAAAAGTTTCTTAAAAAAAATATATGTATATTCATTTATGAGATTTATATTCTTTATAAATCTTATAACAACTTTTTAGATTTATATATATATATATATTTTTTTTTATTAGAAACTTTTACTATTTTTATAAATCTTTCTTGTTTATATATATATATTTATAAGATTTAAATTCTTATAAATATATATATATAAGAACTTGGCATATTTTCTATGCAGTCAGTGTGCAAAGAAAGAGACGAGTGTGCTTGCGGGTCGTTTATCCGCCTTCCTCCTTCCAGCTACTTCCGCTCAGAGTATTTCCAAACTTTCCTCCCGCATCCTGCGTCCATCCCAGTTTTTTTCACTCGCCCTTCCCCTCCTCCTTTCCCAGGGCGCGCTTCCGAACTTTTTCAAACTTTCATAGGTGCACGCGCATGCAAGAAGGTGGCGGATTTCGAGAGGAGTCAGCAGGTGAAAACTCATCGTCGAGGACGTCGAGCCTCGGATTTTTGCAAGCCGTGCCTTTTCCTCGTTTTATCTCGCCGGTACACGGCGTCGTCGCCGCTCAAGGAAGTGCTTTTTCTTGTAACTCTTCTCTCACCTTAACAGTGGAACGATGAGAATGGATATCGATTCCTCGCACGCGGAATCCTCCCTCTGAAATTGTGCTTAACATCGAACCCGAGTATATTTATATATAGCATAAATTAAAGTAGTTAACCAAAAAGAGGACTAAGAAGAGACGTCGATAGATCGATGGAACGATTCGTACTCTGCGGTGAAATCGTGGAAAATTTCAAAAAGTGCTCGTCTAAAAAGTACAGCATTTTTTTTTAGGAAAGAAAAAGAATTTTTTTTCAAAAGAATTTTTCTGGGAAAGCACTGAAACACTTATTTTAATCATTTCGGTGGGTTTAGTGTTAAAATCCTCGAAACGTCGATCGTGAATCTTCGCGTCGGTGTATTTATGTTTGTAGAAATCTACACACTATTGGAATTTGTAGAATTTATGTATGCCGACGATAAAGACGACGTTTGATGATTTTATCGGTTGGATACTTGGGATACTTGGGAATTATAAGACGGAAGGTTATAAAACTAATCGCACGAATATCAAAGAAATTGAGGATCAAGCTAACCGAGTATAGCAAACGATACTTTAGATTTCTTTTAATTTATTTAATTTAAACCCTTTCGTTTAACGAGGCACGAGGAACGAGGCAAAGTATCGTGTCGAATGTACCCAATTAAAGCTGCGTATAATGCATCACAGATTAGAACGCGAATCGGTTTGAATTTTCACCTCGATGTGACTTAAAAAGGAAAAAAATTCCGGTTTAAAAATCGCGGACAGTTAATTATGCGCACAGTGGATAATACGTTAATTGGCCGAAATACCAATTGGGCCGAGTAGCGAAGATTGGGTGTGTAAAAACAGGTTAATCCCCAGAATTTTTCTCACGTTAGCGATTATCCCGGCCGACGGAGTTTTGGCTTCGCGTTCGCGTTTGCGTTTACGAGTGTGAAAGCGTACCTATACTCGGTGTTTCAAAAGATTTCCGACGAACCTGAGGAGCTTAAATAGGGGATAGAATACGGCAATTTTTTAATAGAAACCCACGTTCTCTGAATCGACTTAATTTCTTTCTTTCTTTCTTTTTATTATTTATTTATTTCTTTTTCATATAGTAATGAAATTCCATTAAGTTTTGAAGGATTTATCGTGCAAAGTATAGATATTTATTTGAGTTCGCAAAGCTCGTTTAAGTCGACGACCAGCGCGTTCAGTGTAGATATCGAATCGTCACTTTGTACCAAAGTATCTTCCAATGGTGATCGTCGAATGATCGATCTTTATAAACCCAACTACGTAACAGAAATCTTTACGCATTGAATCTTGCAAAGATTTTACTCGGAACAAGTGATCGATGTATGTGGTTTTAGAGAGCACCTTATCTACGCATCCACGCAAGTATTCATCTTTAATTATAGAGCCACGAAACAGTGGAGAGAAATTTCTGTTCGAAAGTAGCTTCACTCCGTCGCTTCTTCGTGCTTCTTAAGTCTGTATTTTGCATTTAAAACGTCCTGTATACGCGCACGTAACCGGGGCTGCACACTGTAGACGGATTGCAGGGGTGGCAGTGGCTGGAACTCGCGGTCAGCTAGGCGTCGCCCGCAGAATTTCACTCGACGTTCTTGCTCTGAATTGCATATAGGAATTGCATAACCTGCAACCGTTGGCTAAGGAGTTGAAATATTTAGGGGATTAGCAATACTTACGGAAAGAATTGGATCTTTAAACTTTTATATTTTTTTCCAAGATGATTTCCGCAATTTCGATTGGTGAGAAAATTGCGGAAGTATTTACTTTAAATAGAATGATTCAAGTTGCTTATATTCGATAGTTTATACTAAAAGGTCAAGTTTCTTATACTCAATCGTGTTCTTTGAGGACACAGGATAATAAAAATAAATGGGGGTTAAATTATTCTGAGACTGTCGAGAACTAAAAGAAATATTTTTTTTCTATACATATTATATATATAGATATAGTTGTCATTGCATGTCGAATTTTAGAATACACACTTGTTTTCACATATCGAATTTCATAAATGTGGAATATTCAACCGATCTATAATTATTTCATTTTTAAATGTAAATATATTATGGGACGGCGTGTAAAGTACTCACATGGTTGGGTCAGCCATTGCGTATAGAAAATTCATGGGTGGTCTTTAGTTTTCCGTTTTTACCTTCTAGAACCATTTATCGTGATTTCGACCTTAATGGCCTTAGTCGTAATTGCGCTTTAGAGATTTTACGTGCTTAGTAACCCTTAAACTTTATTTCCTAGTATATCCCAATTTTTCTCCACGCACTCTTTGTTATGCATTTCACGAAATCGCATATATATATATATATATTTCCAGCTTAACTGGTAAAATATATATTACACGCGCAGTTACACTATACTTATAAGTTTCCAGACACACTTTATAAATTTCTATACGACTCAAACGTCAAATGAAGAGATATTACCAAAAGCTCGATTCTTAACAGCCACCGAAATTTATGGCTTTCAACGCGTGCATTTCGAAATATCAAACACAGGATAATACATCATTTGGCACGACCCTTTGTCCAACGAAAAATACGACATGTTTATCGAACATTTATTAAACGCGCGTAAAAAGAGCGAATGGATGGAAAATAACTAGCGATGCGAAAGCACAGCGAGAAATTGTCGGTTCTGATCTCGTTGGCGTAACGCGCCAACGATACGAGCCTCCGATATAAGCGAATATAATTTGGGTCGTGAATCCCTTTGAGCGCGTTCCAGTTTTACATGCGATGCTATTTGGCCCCCGATTTTCGCCCACTACGATTATTCCTTGCAGACGCCGAATTCCTCGCTCTTCTTCAAAGCTCTTTGAGAGCTGATTGGATGCATCTCCCAAAGACGCGGACTTTCCGTCCGTAACATAGAGATTGAATCGCCTCTGGAGCTTAAGTTGGTTGATTAAATAGTTCATAAATTATTTGGGATGTACGAGTCCTTAAGTGTAAAATAAAAAGAGTTTCGTTGAGAAAAACAAAGCAGATTTCGATTTATCGCGATTTTACCGAATGACCAAACTCCCGCAAAATTCGGTGTTCGATACATGATCGTAAATGCTACGTATATACAGGCTAAATATTATATATATACATATATACATATATACATATGTAACCTGGCTCAATTACTCCTTGAAATCAACCACTCGACCAATGTTCTATGAAATTTATTCACACAAATCAGACGATAAATGATGATACGACAAAAATCAATATACGATCTTACCTATGAAAATTGGCTTTCAAGTCGTCGATTTAGGCGTTAAAAATTGCACGGATGAAATTGTACCGAACGAACTACGTGCATTACTAAAAATACGAAGGTCGTTTCTCAGGTCCGTCAGTTCTCCTCCGAAGTCAATCGTGCCAATAGACTCGTGCTAAACGGAAAACTTCCCCTTTACACATATATAATATAATATAATATAATATAATATAATATAATATAATATAATACAACATCATATATAAAGTGACGTAGTACTCCCATTCCACTTGCGCCAGTGAATCGTAACAAACGAAGTCGTGATTTTAAAGACTCACTTATATTCTTGCTCGTCGAAAAAGGTCACGACCACGTTTTTTCCCGCGTCCCTTCGTTCTTCAAAGGCAAAATGCGTCGTGAGCTTTCCGACAAGCTGATAGACAGCGACACAAGGGAGGAAGGGAACCGAGTGATATTGAACAGCCACGATAAGGTGCCGTGGGGGCTCGCGCCGACGAATTTAATCCCCCTGGTGTAACGCGGATCCGATACAAGGGCAGATATACGGGAATATAATTCGGGCCGTAGATCCCTTTAATCGCGTTCCAGGCTGACGTGACGTCCTCCTGGAACGCCGATAAATTCGTACCGCCGAGCCCCGCCCGTTATTCGCCACAACCCTTTTACTCCCATGGGAATCGGCGCGAGCGATTAACAATTATCGTGCAAAGTGCTCCTTTCGCGGCCTAGGGAGTTCCGCGGCATTGGCGAATTGCGATATCAGCTTTGCTGGAGAAATTCGTTGGGAACATTCTCATATTTTTCCAGTTTTCCTAAGAAAAAAGTGTTATTCCTATATTCTTGTTATCTTTAATTGTCTCGAGATATGCGTTAAAGTTGAGATGTTGCGGGATTATTTTCAAGCTAGAACTGTCCGTAGAGTATTTATAATTAATAATAATAATTAGTCGCATGTGTAAATCGTATTGCATCGAATGCCTGGACGAGAAAAAAAGGGTCGCTATTCACATATAGCTGTTTCCTTCCTATAATCGATATTTCTCTCGTACGTTCCGTTATTTTTGTAATAACTCGGGATTAAAACCGCGGTTATTTTTGTGCCGGTTCGATATTTTGGCGGTACGAAGGTTTTAGGGACCGCGCTTGAGTTTCGTATCGTTACAGTGGAGAAAATATCTTCTGTCGAAATACTTTAAGAAGGGATTCTGTGACTTTGGGGGAGTGAAAATATGAGATTCGGTGGAAGAATGACTGCGGTTTTTGTTATCAAAGATAGTGGTTAAAACCGCAGTTCTTTTTGTACCAATATAATATTCTCGTGGCAGGAAGGTTTTACGACGCGAACGTGCGCGGCGTAAGATTCGGATTCTCGTTCCGGCGTGCAAAATATATTTGATTGGGAAAGTTCGGTTCGACGTTGGAAAGGCAATTATTTTACAACCTTGGGGAGTAAAAACGAACGAAGCCGCTTCCAAAGTAATAGTTATCGCGTATCGTAACATAAACACAATATCAAAGCCAATTAATACCGAGATTTAACGGGTCAAATATAATAAAACTGTGGTAACATAAAATAATAAAACTGTGCCGGTACAATGGTGATTTAATTACTATTATTTGCAAAGAAATGACACGATATTTATATTCCAATAATAAAGTGACAAGGAAAGTAATTACAAGTATAATTTTTCACATTTTTCAATTATGTATTTATTCTGTTACACATATTACGTGTAGGCATATGTAATTATTTCAGCCATCTTTGTATAGTCCTCAGAATACTTGCAAGGGGATTAATCCACTGATACACGATTCTATGCGTAAACACATACGTGTGGATTCACAATTTTTTCAAGGTGGTCTCCAAAATAATCAAGAATCGATAGACAGCGTAGAGAAAGAGGAGTGTGGATAATACACATGCATATCTCGTAGACTAAAAGTGTCTTCTAACCACAAAAAGTGCACCCGATTTCTGACACGTTTGCGAACGCGTAAGTTAGCGAGGAGACTTTTGATCGTGGCTGCTGTATCGAGTATTGCTGCTCCAGAATGATATTTATTTCGCTGTAACGGAGCCTCCAGCTCCGCTGGCAAACCAGGAAGCGCATTAACCCGGCGATGGATGGATCGTGTACCGAAGTGCGGATAAATGGCTCGCCCCAGGTGGCACCGAACGTTAAATTACAGCCGGACACGGGAAAATATGTATCGACTCACGATGGTAAAGGTGTTGATTCTCGATGAACAAAATTATCGCTGAATAAGCCGCGGAGACGAAACTCGATTGGTCGTCCACAACGCTTAAACGACCGCTCACGAGATTTCTCGTGTTTCAATGCTGAGACGTGAAAAACCGGCAAGGAAATATCTTGTTTTTATCTCTTTTCACCGAAAATTATCCATTCTAACGGAAGTTGGTGAATATTACAAAATATTCGAATTCAATGCTTCGGTTCAATGCAAAACACACGTAGTAGGATTTAGTACGTATATAAATACATCTTGAGCTTGATGGCCTTTGCAAAAATCAAGTATCCTCGAACTACGCGATGCGCGCTACACTTATACTTCGGTTTTTCTTTCGTTTCTTTATCTATTCCGACCTCTCATTGGGCATAAACTGTTTTCAAATAATAAATATAATAATAAACAATAAAATAAAGAATCGTATCTCGCGAACGACTTGCGCATTAATCACGTTTTGAAATTAATCTGCGCTCGAGACGTCAGGTCGACGGGGAATCTCTGTTAAATGTAGATCGGAGATTATCGAGGAGTGGGGGGATTTTTAATGAACTCCTGCGCGGATAGGGGTGTATAGACTCGGTCTTCACCTCCCCGCGTTCGAAGCGTTTGTTTTTACGGATAAAAAAGTTTCGCAATTAAATCCGTTTTATGTCGTAGGTCGATGCAAGCTCTGTCAAATGTATAATTATTCCTTCAATGCGGGTGGCGTTTTTCATATTAGTTTTAATCAGAGTCAAGCTCGATACAGTTTTACTTCGGCCGGCAACGGATTTTTCACCTTCGTCGTACATAAAATATTTATCCTCGCGGATCCGAAGTTTCGCGAGGAAATTTAATTAATATCACGTTTGGCACGAAAGCTCGACGGAGTATGCATTATTCATGGCTGGAGATACGTATATCTTTAATTAAACTCTGGTTAACATCGTAGCCGAAAAGGGATCTCGGCTATTTCAAAATAGCTTATCCCTGAGCCATATTTCTAAAAAATCCTGTAATAATCTTCGGCATACGTATCGCGATTATCGTAAAAACTACGATTCTTAATCGCAGATTTACCTTTTAATTTTCCTTTTATCTCGATGAGCCTATGATCTTATTCTTTCCTCGTATAAAATTCCTATTTTCATACATTATCCTTGTGCGAAAGTACATTGCTGTTCGAGAGGCAATTAATTTAATCCCAACAGGCTTTTTCCTAGATTTAGTGGACCGCCAGGTATCGATCTGGGCGTTAAAAGAAATCCAGCACGGCAGGTATCTGCTGGGAATGGTCGCATAAATTACGCTACTTTAGCCATATCTGTTCGTCCGTCTCATTAAGGTGTTATCTATTATCCTGCGAGACGCGAGCTGTGTTGCGCTGCGTTAACCGCTTTAATACTGGCGGGCCGATATATCGACTTTTGTAATTTTCCCCGAAGTGCCTCGAAGCTATTGGCTCTCTGGAAAATCGGGGGAGCGGCCCTATAAAAAAGTAATAATTCGAGTGCAGGCCTGCTTAATTCTATGGTAAATCTTCTACCGCAATTTCTCGACCGTAAATTCATATTTCCGATCGATAGCGATGCGAAAGACGTTTATAAGAGTTATTCGTATAATAACGAAATAGGGACATACAAGAGTAAAATTTCAGCTCTATTCGTTGCTGGTGAAAATCAAAAAATTGTCAGTCCTATAATAATACAGCTTGACTTTTTTTTTTTAATTTTTTCCCGAAACCTTTTTTAACGCGTGTATTATACGTGTAACCATTTCATGGGCGCAACAAGGATGCGAAATGACCAGAAAATACAATCTGGTTAGTGTAAACGTGTAATTTCACCTCAAACCGTTTATACGCACATTTGCATATACATACCTGTCTCTCGTGGACTCGCGGAATCACACTGCGCTCGACTTTCCTCCTCGTGTCGCAGCCGTTAACGCGGTTCTGAATATTATAAAAATGAAGACAGCGAGGAAAATGGAAAAGAAGGGAATGGCGTGTGTTTTGAAACGTCCGCCAATGAACTCGGTAAAGCTACACGGATCCTGCCTCGGAAATGCGGACATTCCCTTATGCTGGAATTTCCGTATATAAAAATGTCAGAGGGACGAGTGTATTTTCGAGAAAGGCGGATGGCCAGAAATTCTCTCTCCAAAGGACGATGAAATAAAACCGCGATGCGCACAAATAAATAGAGCAATAAAACACGAGACACCAACGATTCGAATCGTTCGCCAAACTGTAGGATATCGAGCGCACGATTGCAGCAGCTCATCGACGCGATGAAAACTCGAAAATCGCGTACACCCTTAATCTCGGTCCAAACTGTTTGGACACACATTTGGATACGCACACACCTGTCTCTCATTTGGAAGCGATTCCGTGCCTGGAGTCAGCATGAATGATTAACGTACAGCCCGGGGTCTCGTCGAAACCCGCTTGCCTTATGTACCGAGCAAAGTTGCCTCGATGTCGCTCGTCGTTAAGGAGCCCCTCGTATTTCGCGGAATTTCCAGCTCAGGCTTAAGCTGGAAGAAGATGTTTTGGTAATAGTCCGATACGCGATGGTCGTGGTACGTGGAATAATGATCCCTAATGATGTGAGTTTTGAGATTGTGTTTTTGCATAAGACTCTGCTTGCCATCGGTGCTTGGAATAATTACTGAATCTTTTTTAAGCTTTTTTACAATCGCTATTGATGGTAAAACGGTTATTTCGATGATGGGTCATTGTGTAACATAATGCATTTCTGATTAAGAGAAGAAGCGTGTAAGGAGGTACTTTACTTTATTAACGTATACTTATTTATCGCCACTTGAGTTTTCTTTTTGTATCTTGCATTAACACATTGCATGCGGGTAATGTACTCTTATGCTTTTCGCGGTCCGTTACTGGAGCGCGGGTCACGTAAAAATATGTATTTAGTAGATTTGCGCTAGAGGGCGGGTATCGTATAGATACCATGGGCGTTATATATATAGTGTTTGCGTTGCTAGGCAACGCTTCGCATTGTTTCGTCCCAGTAGTTTCGTTGAGGAAAACAGGATAGTTTTCGATTTATTGCCTTTTTTTACGGAATGATTAAAGTCCCGCGAGATTTACGAAAAAACGCCTTCTGTGCGCGTAAGTCCGCCCTGAAGTATACTCACATGCCAAGTGTTAAACACTGAGAATACAGCGGTTACTTCAACATTCACTCGCGCCTAAGAAGATGAGGTTAGGATTAACGTAAGTCGCGTGTGAGCAGATATTTGCCAGGTTACCTATAACCCAATGTTCCAACCGACGGGCGAACTTTGTGAATGACCGAGTCGCGGAAAAGTCGCGAGGGAAAAATGTTCGGTATAATGACGAACTGTGGAGGATCGTTATGCACCTGTCGGTGCACATTCGACGCCGATTTGAAAGTCCAATCGCGACCCTGTTTCCGCACACGTCCAGGATGCGACTCTCCTTTTTTTCCATGCCCGGCCTCGGCATTTATATTCGAATGAAAAATGTATTCGACGTCTTCGACGACCCTGGGAAAAAAGTCCGAGCGCGGAATCGATAGGAGGGACCTCCGGCTCGCACTTCTGGCGCATTAATTCTCCGGATACGATTGTTCAGAGTTCCGTGCCCCTGTCATTTCCGACCGACATCGATATTCCACCGATACAACGTTCACGGTCGCTCGTGCAGAAGGACTCGGATCGCCGCGGCTCCCTTTTCGAGAGATTCGAGGTCAAAGTCATGGCGAAGCAACGCCTGATTTCTTTTCGATTTGATATCTAAGATTGGAATTGACGGTCAATGTTCTTATACGTATTTGGGTTACTGTCCGCGCTTAATCCATTCATCGCCGGGCAAATTTAGATCGTCTTGTCCCGGGTGCCAAGATTTTACTTCAAAGAAAACGTGGAATTTCACGAAATCTAATAATATCGATAATTCCTTGGTTCATAGATAAAATGTATAATGAGGGAAATAAACGGATGGGATCGTCGATGATCGTACTTATGTTCGTGTATTTTGCGTGCAATAAACTTCTTCGCTGACCAATCGCGATCGATCTAAACTTCTGGCGCAAATTCGTAGCGCAAACTCTGAGATATCTCGTAGTTGGCAGGCTTGGTACGTACGCTCTCTACGAGGTATCTCATAGTTGGCAGGCTTGGTACATACGCTTATTACGAAGTATCGCATAGTTGACAATAAATGGTTTAAAAAACAGAGTGTTAATAGGTCGTATAATAAATATATATACAACAGTTAACAGATATATAATAAAAGAAGTTTTAATAAATCAGCTAACTAGACTCAAACCCGGCATCTTTCGTATCAAACCCGATTTCGTGTCACAGTCCAGTTCACCCCAGTGTCCGATTCTCTTCCATACCATCTTTCCCACACTTGAACTACTCCAATAACACTTAAAGAGAAGAATTAAAATTAATACGTGCGCCAATAGACTGTTGGATAAAGAAGATCCGCCTAATGAACGTATGACATCATTAGAAATTTCCCAGCAAGAAGAGGTTAGGAATTCACGAGTGCCAAATGACAGTCTGCCCATAAGAAAATTCAATTTTGAAGAAAAACGGTCTCTAGAAATCCTGAAGTACTCCATCGGTAGAAGCGGATTATACTCACTATGCCAAATGTCAATAATTGGTCTGGAAAGCCTTAATGTTATACGCGGTGTACATAAACGTGTCCAGAATGTGGCTGGTAGGTTGAGCGCTAAGGAGGAAGAGATTGGCGGCTGTATTGGCCGCTGGCGTTAGGCGCAGGCCGTGGCGGCGGAGGTCGATTCGCCAGCGAATCAATCTTCCGGCGGGAGGATTTACGGGCCACGAAGCTACGCGAGAGATGCAAATCGAAAGCGCCGCTTTCCCGCGGTATCGCTGTTATTAATGCCGATCAAAAATCGCTGATGCGTGCACCGCTGCTTCCCCCTCCCCCTCCGCTCCCCAGGGGCGTTGATAAGGCGAGGACCTTGACTTACGACCGCCGTAATTTCTGCACGAACACGTTGACCTCTTTCGAATTTATCATCTCGCTTTGGAAAAGCATCGACGCTCGATTTACCGTGTTTCGTTTCGAAAGGACGATCCTCCTATCCGTGCGTCCGCTCATATTTTTCCCCGATTTTGCTTCACTACCCTCCGTAACTCACGCTCGGCTTAAAGCAACGCTCGATTTACGTACTTTCGACCCAAGTCAGGGTTACTTCTCACACTTGTGGATTATCATATTGTATATATTGATTATTATATGTATATTGTATATATTCTATCGTATATGTAATACATCCGATAGGTCACTCTACGATGCTAAGTTCTGCAAACGTGTTTTTTCAGCAATAAGAAGGTTCCTGTGTTTCTTCAAAAAGAAACGCGTGGGATCACCTGCATGTGAAAAAGAAACATTGCTTTACAGAGGGGTTGATCGAGCAGATCTGGCTTCTGTTATTTTATATGCAACGAGGATAGATTCGCGCGTGGGAAAATTCCTGTTGCGGGAAATTGATTGAAGCGTTAACTCGAAACGGCGTACGGGTTCGAAGAGTGTTTTATTTAAGCATAAGTAGTACGGTCGCTCGAAGGTTTGGTTGGTTATCGGTCGATCGTTAACTCGAACACCGATGACGAATATTAGAACATAATTTGACGCGCGGCGTCAACTTGTACATCGATTAGAACGGCCGTAATAATCCTCCCCCGAATGTAAACTCGAATAATATAGTTTCGAAAGCTGGCATCTGCTTGGGATAAGCCGCATGAATATGCGATGCTCGTTATTCAAATTAACAACCGCATTAAAGTAATAGCCTACGGCTCGTATCTTGGCCGTATGGCCGTATCGTGCAAGATCTGCGCGGGCCAAAGGCCCAAGGTGGATCCCACGACATCCTCGCGATCTTATCGAAAAGCCCTTTTTGCGGCCGACCAGGGAAAAGGGCCGAGCGCGGATATTTAATTTGGACAAGGGCGGAGTTTTCGAAGGCGTCACGATCGGCCGATCGTATCGCGGGCTTTCGAGGCTCTTTAATCTATTCGCCAGTGGCGATTTGAATCCTCCATTTCGAAAAAGCTCCCTGGTTTTTTTTTTATTATTTCTAAAGGTATGTCAATGAATAATAGCTGTTACAGTAGTCTTCACGAGCAGTGATATTGTTATTGTAAATTATACTATTAGTTGTGAATTATTTAATTCACCGAGAAAGAGGATTAGGAGTATCGTGTCATATTTTATTGAAACGAGCGCCATTAGAAAAGTAAAGCATGCTTTTATATAGACCTGGGATAAAAATATTTTATAATCTACATTGAGCATTTTGGATGGACGCAGAATCTCCGTTCGTAGCAGCGAAAGGGTTGATACAATATTAAAACCATCGGCCACTTTGCGCTGAAATCTAGGACACTGCGTGCACCTTTAAAAAGAGAGGATAAAGAGGAGAGGGATTAAATTAGATAGATCAATGCGATCGATTACACGTTGTAACGATATAATGGAAATTTGTAGAAAATATCGTTATAAAGACGAGATCATTTTTCCAAGAAACGATCGGTTTTTCCATTGTTAAAAATCGAATTTATTCTTCGTGGGTCGGTGATCGATCGAGTTAGGATTTCAAAATTTAAGGCCTCCATTTACGCCGTTTTATTTCCGGCCTTCGCCGGCTTTGCTTTTGTACAACATCGGTATCGAATACTTCGTGCACGCGACAGTTGAAATTTTCCAATCAAAGTTTCTCGTTTCGAAGCTTCCAAACCGTCGAGGAATCGTCGCTTAATCGTTCATTTTGTTTCGAGCCAATCGATCCATCTCCTAGGGAAATCATTGCCGCGAGAGAAATTCGAGAAACGAAAAAACTCTTTATCTTCTACTTTTACTTTTAACCTCTTCCTCATCGAGCAATCATCGTTTTCACAGTGAAGCGATACGAGATCCGTTCATAAACTTCTGGAACATTCGTGATTTTGCGCCATTGGAGTGTTGCGGCAAAACACAGTTGGCATCCCTGCGCAGCTGTGATTTGAATGTGTAATCGTTGGACGTTTCATTATCGTACGTCTGTTAGTTTTTATTAACACTAGAACTACCAGTCACTTTTTGGGCATATTTAGAACACCACATACATCTATAAAAAAAAAGGGGAGAATAAAAGGAAGGTCAGTAAATCAAAATGGCGATCCAAATACTGCATGAAAATCATGGAAAATCTGAAAAAATACATTCTTATAGAGGACTACGATTTTTTTAAAGAAACGACTGACCAGTCATCATGACTGGTTTGGTAGTTCTAGTGTCAAGCGCTGCCTCAAGTCTCGTATAATGTACAACAAAGTACGATGCAAAGCTGTAAGCCACATTATCAGCGTGAAATTCTATATAGCGTTAATTTATCGAAACGATTATGCGCTTCAATGTATCGTAAGAAGGTTCATTGAGTATTTTCATATCGTTCTCGATCGAAGCCGTACCATCTGGCAACATGTTAAATCTATATTTATCTTAACTCGTTTCTCGATTTTCACAAAGAGGCTCGACGTTGAAAGGCTATAATATCGTGCGATTGGAGGAGTGTAGCGATGCTCGAGGATGTTATGTACGGGCTTTGTGCGGAAAGAAACGAAGACTCTCGCGAGGGTGCGCTCGGATGGAGAGCATTAAAGAGTTATATGACCCGTATGGGGAGGCACGGCCGCAGGTTCTTTGGGCCGCTGATAAATTTACAGGGCTACGAGCGACTGCTTGTAACGGCCAATTCCACGGAGGAGGCCGAGAAACGGGGGGAGAAAACCTTGGTCGGATCCCTTGCCAACGAAAATTGCGGCTCTGTGTATATCGTGTGTATCGTACAAACGACGATTTTATTTATTGCCTACTCGCTCTCTCTCTCCCTCTCTCTTTCTCGTTCTTTTTTTCTTTCTTTCCTTCTCTATCGATCTATCTTGTAGACTATACAAAATTGATTAACGTCCTTGCTCAAATGTCACCTAGGAGTTTAAAAAATTAGGTATATTTTCAACAAATTTTTTTTATCGAGTTTCGCTCGAAACAAAAATTATGAGAATTTGTTTTCGCACGGGGCCTTTTTCCTTTTTTCGCAAATTCTTGCTCTTTGAGTAGATATTTTAAGACGCGACCAAAGGTTTTTTCGATGATCGCTTCGATTTCCAATCTTGTGTAATTTCTTGGCACTAGATTTGTCGTTAGCTTCTCGGTGTGAAATGAAATGGATTGGAATGATATGGTTAATTTGTTCCCGCAAAGTCTTTCCAGCATACCGTATTTACATTTAAAAAACAACCTTGCATTATCACAATAAAGCTCGATAATTTTAATCCGGTCGTTCATCGCTTACTGATCCACGATATATTCCAAGGCGACATAGTTTTCAAATTTGCAAGACGGAAGAATTGAAACAGGCGTGTAAGACAAGTTATGAATTATTTGATCGACTCTTAGGTGCCTTTGGATTATCATGTAGAAATACAACCTCCTATTCTACGTAGAAAGAATAAAATCCACGCCTGCAGGACGCGAAATACGAGCTAGCCACGCGATTAATAAAGCAACCTCCCTTTCTTCCGTTCGTAACAAAAAATCCATCGGCTACACTGGTTACATTGGTCGCATACCATTGGTTACAACCTGGCGGGTGAAATTGTCCTTTGTGCGATACGCGAGTGAGCGCCGGTGAATTCTGGGCGGTTTAGCGATTTGACCTACATTTCTAACGGGCTGCCTGCTTAAGTTACCCTCTTTTCGCGGTCTTAATAATGCAGGATGAATTGGCCCTTGCCGACCGAGAATTCCTCATTTACACCATAAAGCACGAGGAGCTCGTCGAGTATTGGAAGTTTTGAAAACCGACACATCCTCGTAGTTTTCACACAGCGCGACATTCCTCTATTCATAATAATATGCCTGGGGATAAGAGACTTTTTCTACTTTCTTCTTTCTGAATAGGATTCGATGTTGCTTAGATACTTCATGCCGAAAACTTCTCTCTTACGCGGATCATTTATTATCGCATTTGCAATCTGCCGAGCTATTATATTTCCTACGATCTCCTACATAATTCGATTCACGTTTTGGGGCATTAATGATATACGATGTGAATTAGTCGATTATTAGAATCTCTCTTATACTTAATAAAAAAAAAAGAGGAACTCGTAGTGCTATACCTTATCGGTGAGACCTAGTTACCACTTGCCATTACACGAAAGTCAATACTCCTCGAATAATATAATCTAAAATCCTGTATTCCTTTCCTCAGGATTGAATTTTATTACTTTATCACATAACTTCATTAATTATTTCATCGCATCATTACCCCATATTTAATTCGATTGTTCGACCTCTTCATCGAGTGATGGAACAACGTCTCGCGGTTTTTGTTCCTCAATATCGGACTTAAATCGTGAAAAACAAGGGGGCTATCGCGTTGAACGTAAGAGCAGGATGTCGGAAGTTTTGAAAAGCGAGGATTCCTCCTGCCTTCCGTTCGGCACCCGTCTATTCAGGGCCCTCTTCTTATAACCGAGACTCCGCTTCTTTTTCTCCTCCCCACGCCGCTTCCATCCTGCACGGAGCTGGAGAAACAGAAATAGCGAGGGAGGTGGTGGCCAGTGGGCGAGGAAGAGAGAGAGACATTCGTTATTGATTCGAACTCGACACAGCTTGGGGGTACAGTCGTGGCAGGCCCGTCGTCAATGTGCAGAGGCGGCACAGCCGCTCGCAAAAACACCTTTTTACACCCCTTCGCGAAAGTTAACCCTCTGTCGGCCCAATCAGCTCGCAATCCTGCTCATCGACCGCTTTATCATCGAGCACTCTCCCTTCGAGTCGTTTGGCTCGAGGCATTGGCATCGATTCTAGATCGCCTGGGCGTTATGGATGGACAGAACGATTCACACTCTGGGATAGAATTATGGAAAATCTTAAAAAATGTCTCAGGAAATTCGGTAGGTTTAATGTTCAAAAAGGAAGACGAAAAGAAATGTCCATGTATTAACAACTATTCCTACCACGAGCGGTCAAATGAGCGGTCGGTGATTTCTTTGAAAATTCGTGGAACTTTGAGGCGCGGTCACTTCCGGGATTTTTCATGATTTTCTCACAGCGTACGGATCGATGAATTGATCTATCGATATTCTTCCTTCGTCCTCTTTTTCTTTAAGGATATATTTGATTGTCTGAAAAATGGCTAGTAGGAATAGTGTTAAAATGCTCGAACCCGTCTTATTTTTACCGTTACTGTCCAGTGTGGTTTTTTGTTTTTTGTGCGTATTTTTTATTTGGCGCGGTGGTTGATTTAAAATTTTCATATTAATCTTATCCCGTGCAGCCGTGGTTCGGCTTAAAACTCGTATATCGATCCCACCTCGTGCGCTCGTTATTTAGTATACAATTTTTACAACGACCCTATCTCGTGCAGCCGTTATTTCTCCCGAATTTGCACGCTGATCCTATTTTACGCAGCCGTTATTTAGCTTAAAATATTTACATCCATCCTATTTAACGTGGCTATTGATCGGCTTGCAATTTTCAAATTAATCTTATCCCCGGGCCGCAGTTATTCGGCTTGAAATTATTACATCGCTCCCACCTTGCGGGGCTGTGATTTATTATAGCTTCGAATCTTTGCATCGATCGCACTTCGCACACTCGTGATTTACCTTCGAGCCTTGTCATCGATCTTACTTTTCGTGGCCGCTATTTGGCCTAAAATCTATTTACGATGTGCGCCAGGCCGTCGAGATTGCGGTGTCGTTTTCATGTGGAAAAATCCAGAGGTGACGGCCGAGATTTAAGCCCATGGCTTTGCGGTAGAAGCCCGGGCCTTTTATCCACTGGCCTGCACCACTCGCGTTTACCGTGGTTTCGACGCGTTTTCTTTAACCTCTTAGCTACGGCCGGACTTCTCACGGAACTGCATCCGTGCAGGAGCGTATTTGACATTGATTGCGCGTGAAGAATCCAAGACCGTTTATCCTGGCTGCTGATGCTTCGCACTGTAAAATTACCTCGGCCTCCACGGCTTTGGCGACTTATAGGCACACTTTTGTCGAAACCATCAAATCTTGCGTGACTTTTGGGACACCACATAGACGAATGTATCATTGTTTCTTTATACATCTTCGTGGAGTGAGTTTGGACAAATATAGTAAGGTAATATGAATGTGTACACCGTATTAACACTTGATATGTGGGCAACATACATTTACGTTTTTCGCGGTCCGTCACTGGAGCGCGGGTCACGTGATAATACGTATTTAGTAGATTTACGCTAGAGGGCGAGTATGGTATAAATACCATGGGCCTTGTACGTATGGTGTTTGCGTTGCTAGGCAACGCTTCGCATTGTTTCTTTCTAGAAGTTTCCTTGAGAAAAACGAGATAGTTTTCGATTTATCGCGATTTTATCGAACGATCAAAGTCCCGGGAGATTCGCGAAAAAACAGCCGCTGCGCGTGTAAGTCCGCCACGAAGTTTAGCCGCATGCCAAGTGTTAATTGATAATAGAATTTGCGCGACGTATGCGAAACCGAGGTACGACGCAGAGTCCCGCGCGATGGAGTCGTTATACCTGTGGTGGTGTTCGAACTAACGACACGAGTAAAAGTCGCTATAGTGGTGTATCGTTCAAAATGAAGATACGCGCGAAATCCGCTGTGTCCGCTTTCGTTTAAAATTATGACGTGTGCGAGAGCGATTATAGTGGCGTATCGTTCAAAACGACGATACGCGCGGAATCTACTGTATCTACTTTTATTTTAAATAATGACACGTTCCAAAGCCATTATAGTGGCGTGTCGTTCAAATTGACGATACGCGCGAAATCTACTGTATCTACTTTCATTTTGAATAACGACACGTGCGAAAGCCACTATCATAGCGTATCAGAGCTGCGAGGTTAAACTTCGTACCTTCCGGAAGAGGTCAGGGAATTTTCAGTTTCCGAGTTCGATCCACCGTAGAGCATAAGAAGCGAAGCTTACGAAACTTTGTGCATATTTTCTCTCTGGACGTTGTACATAAAGGAAGACATTAACGGATGGGGGTGCCTTTGCGTTCGGAAGGAGGAAGAAGTATTTCAGGGGGATAGAAAGTTTCTATAGGTTCGCAGGAGCCTATCTACGAGCAACGTAGATTTACGAGAAACGAATGCTGGCTGCGGACGTTCCATTTGAACCACCAACTTGGAGGACGATAAAGTGCATTCCAATATGACGTTTATTCAGAAAAATATTTCGAACGATAGTCAGAAATAAGAAGACATCGATAATTCGAGTAACGAAGGGAAGATACTAAATAAGTATCGTATAAAATATGAGGCTGTTTTATCAAACGATATTCACATTTACACACCTATCCCTTCAAGTATATTTTATTCCATAAATTCTTAAAATAATAAATAGTTCCTTTAAAAAATGTATCAAATTAAACGCACGCTTCGCTCAGAATTATGCCTTAAACACAAATGTAATTAGCATCAATGTTATTAACTTTTCCTACTTCGAATTTTTACACGAGTCGTGGAATGTCTATATCTCGATTCGCGACAAGAGTCACGGAATCTTCTCGTCTCGGTTTCTTTTTTTTTTTACGCGACTCGCCGAACGTTCGTGTCTCGAATCTCGAATATTCCTTTTCCAATCGCTAACGGGCGGCACCATCGTGAATATCGATAAATGACCAAGACGGGGGCCCCTTTGTGCCGTCGACTTCTCCTCGAGGATGAAATCGAGCCCCGCGATCCGCCAGAAAGGAAAGATAGGACGGAAAGATGCTCTCGACGGTTTGTTCCTCCAAAGGTCCTTTGTCCGTTCGTTCCACCCTCCGTTGGTCGCGGCTCGTACGAAACGAATTGTAACCCTGCAAAAGAATAATTGGAGTGTCGAGAAGCAAATTGGAAAGCGATCGATCTCGTTACGAGATTCGCGCGTGAATAGGAAATTGTTGATAGATACGATTCTTTGCCCCTGGTTACTCTCCCTGCGTTTGTTTCCCCCACTCCCGCAATGGCGCTTTTAACGAAGTAATTAGCGGCACTGTTTTATATACGGGCGATGGAGTTATCGCTTTTATATTTGCGAGGGGAAAAGTATCGTATGGAAGCTCGATCATCCATCGTCTATTCGATAGAATTTTTAAATCGTTACCACTGCACGGGAATACTATAAACTTTTATGGATAGGAATTAGCGTTAACGACTTTGCACCGTGTCAAGATACTTGGAAGGGTAATTCTAGATGCACGGTCTTGGTGGAATGTGTTTTTGATATTAGGAATGTGGTTATGTTATATAATAGAAAACCCGACTGTCCTGTAGAAGAATGAATAAAGAGAACGAGGGTGACAAAGAATTATTATCGAGCACTATTATCATAATTATTATCGATATAGCTATTGGTATCGTATTCCTAACCTCATTTTCATCGGTGTAACTTTATTATTAATCAAAGAACGAGGGTGATAAGGAAAATCGTTAAATCGTACCGCGTTTATTCGCCTTTTTCCATCCCTCGTGCCCAAATTGGGCATGTAGGATTGGAAAGCGTCGGTTTTTCCGGCGTGAAAAGTCGACTGGAGTTTTATCGCGTTGGTTGGCACGTTAGAAGAGAGCTCTGATGGGCGGCCTAGTTCGTGGATGTAATGAGACACACGATAGAAGAGGGGCGCATGAAGGATGAGTCGAGATAGGGAAAGGCACGGACAAGAGAAGATTCTTCCTCGGCCCCTCGTCTCTCTTTGGTCCAAACCGAACCGGAAATCTTCCCATTTGCAATGGAACTTTACGAGGACTGGTAGTCGAATTTGATCTTATTTCACCGATTTAGCGAAACATTCTTTATTCTCTCACTCCCTCCGGATACGAAGAATTCGAAGCACGTTTATGCTCGTAAGCCAAGTTACAGCGACACAATGGAGAATACAGATAAAATAGAAAATCGACGGATATATGGCTATAAGTAATCGCGTAACTCGAGAATTATAATAATCATAATCACTGTTTTATTACTGTATTTAATTACTGATTTATCCTCATTTTTCTGCGAGGAGGATCATAAATTTACGATCAATAGTCCAAACCTCGAGGATCAATTCGTACTAATATAACAGTACCATTTACGATTGCAAATGCCTTATATCAAATAAATTTCGCCAATTCATTCTTCCAAACGTGATTTCCAAATATATTTAACAACGCTCCGGCGGCCATCTTCGTATCCGCATTGTCTTCCTCAAGGATTTACCAACGTACCCGGTGTAAGGTGGACGATCTTCTTTTTGCCCCTACACGCCCACCTTTCAGCCTCCCCTCCTCCCTTTCCCCTGATTTTTTCCTCCTTTCAGGAACCTCATTTGCCCGGCGCCTCTTGAAGGTGCGCCATTGTGCCAAAAATAACGATCGAGATAACGCAGGTTTGAAATCGGGGCCCCTTCCACGCAAATCCAGGAGGCTGGCCTCCTAACGGCGAAGTTACACGTCGAGTATCGCACCGGCTTTGCCGCTGTAATCCGCGTAATATCCGCATATTCTGGAGTCCCGCACGGCGACGCGTAATTGTCGCCACGAGGATAACGTCGATGGATTTGTAAGCCGGATTTGAATTCCACGGATCCAGGCCTCGATCCCGGCCATCGTCGGCCGTCGCTTCGAAACGTTCGCCTTGAAGCTACCGATAATTCATCGGCTTAACGCGAGAACTATCCATTTTACGATTAACTAACTGTTTGCACTGTACGTTTATACTGAACGTGTTGATGATCGATCGTCTTAATTCCAGGTTTATTCGTTTTATCGTTATTAACCAACTGTTTGTACTGTACGCTTGCACTGAACGTATTTCTAATTCATCGCTCTACGGCTGAACTGTACATTTTGCCATTAATTAACTTTTTATACTGTACCTTTATACTCAACGTGTTGTTAATTGATGATCTTAACGCCAGGTTTATTCATTTTATCATTATTAATCAACTGTTTGTACTGTACGCTTGCACTGAACGTATTTATAATTCATCCCTCTACGAGTGAACTATACATTTTACGATTAACTAATTGTTTATACTGTGCGTTTATATTCAACGTGTTGATAATCGATTGTCTTAACGCCAGATTGATTAATTTTATCGTTATTAATTAACCGTTTGTACTGTACGTTCGCACTGAAGGTATTTAAAATTCATAGCTCTACGTTTGAACTGTACATTTTGCCCTCACTAACCAACTGTTTGTACTGTTATACAGACCTTACTGCTGTTAGAGAATATATCCTGCTAACCTCGTTATACTATAGGTAGGCATTTCTTTAAAAGTTCAAGTTTAATCAGGGGAAGAAAGGAGTCGGTGCTGATTCTGGTTAGACGTCTATGTCTGCTTTCAATGCATAGGATAATGACGTATGTAATAAAGAAATGACTGTGTCGTCGCGTGTTTGGAAGGAGCTTTTAAATATATCACGGCGATTTTGATGGTGACGTCAACCGAAAATAACCACGTGCACGAAGCTTTATGTGCGATTGACCCAGTGTCTTTAAAAATAGCACTTTAGTAATGCCGATCGCATAGCATTATCGGTATCAGCGATGTGCTATTTTTAACCCCACCAGCCTATTTTATCATACGTTTAGCTGTAATAAAGGGGATATTAGGTAACAACGAGACATCGCGCGTAGCGTCGGAGAACAAGGACGCGGCCTCTGTGTCGGTGGAAATTACTCGAGCGAAATTAGGAATTACACGTTTTTGCAAGTAGCGGTCATTCGGGTAAATACGCTAATGAGAATCGTGGTCAGTGGGAGTGTCCCTCGCGAAGGGCATTTCGCTTTATTTGCAAGGACATCGGGCGTCCCTCTTCTCTCGATCCTCAAATTAAAAAGAATTGCGAACACGGTTAAGCGTGGGGCGAAACGAGGGAGGAAGAGGGGACGAGGAGGATTCTAACGCGTTATCTAACAAGTGTGTTATCTATTTACATCGTCGCTGTTGTTTTATGCTAAACAAAACTCGATGCAGAGATGTTTTACAATACCACGTTGTGGTGCATAATTAATTCTTTCGTGGCGCACATTGCGTATTCCCCCTGATTCATATTACTATTTATTTTTTAACTTTATAAATATTATAACGCGTCAGTCGAGTCGCGTCAGTAAAATTATGTATATTATATAGACATTTTTTAATTTTTACAAATATATAAATACATGATTTTTGAAATTTTTTAAATGTCTATATATTGAAATTTTTCTAAAACCTTATATTTATAATGCTCTACCCAACATTTTCACCATATTTTACCAGTAATGAGATTAAGAAGCGTGGTGTTACTGTATGATAGAGTGTCGTTGTTCATCATTTTACGAACGTCGCGCATGTCCCACGTTTTTTTTATTATCTTGCGAACTTTTGCGCATATCTGACGTTAAAGGTGAACGAGTTAATGTATTGAGCGCCAATCTTCAAGTTCGGAACGATACCAGGACTTAAAGATTCCGAATATCTGAGAGCGTTGCGTTGCCACTGGCTACATTACGCATAGTATTCAGGATGATCGCGATGTTTGCCCATTGTCGCTGCGCATAGTCCTAATATCGGAATGCACTGGTCCTTTGAGCAATGCAGTTGCGTATGCACGGCCGATTATCGATATTCCCGGACGGCCTAAAGGTATTGGGCCTGAGATTCGAGCGATTTGGGAATTGCAACGCGGCTTCAAACGCAACGCCACTTTTGCGACACTCGATTATTAAAATTTATTCTGCAGCTGCAATTTTTCCGTTACGCCAAATCGAATGTTTTCTGCTCGAAGCCATGTTTCTATTTAAACTTAGGCATCGCCTCTTAATCGCGAAATAGCAGCTCCGACCTTGTATCGTAACATCGTTTTGCAACGTTTTTACACTGTGCGTGATTTGGCAACATTTGCAAAATTCAGGCAGATTTATGGCTCGGTATTAATCTAGCGTACGAAATACGCGAGCGGTGCTCGTACGTCATGCAAACTTGGGTTTTTAATAGGAGTCATTAGTGTCGGTTTATAGTTGAGTATCGAACGACCTGGCAATTTTGTATAATATTGTATCATCGTTGATTATATAATTATCATTATGTATAACATTAGATCAATTATGAGCTTGTTTTTATTAAATTATGGACAGTTTCTGCGATATTCTTTGGTATTAACCACGATTGTATTTTATATCCTAGTTATACCTAAGACACGTTTTTGGAATTGCAATAGGATTGCATCGTCTGACTAATCCCAGTAATTTTTAAATAAATACTCCTGTACATTTAGATTTCGGATACTAACTTTGTCCGAATCGTAATTAAATAACTTCGTTCTCAAAACTTTCGTTTGCCACGGTAATTTCTTCAAAATTCGACTTGTACCACTTTAAAAAATCGCTTACGCGTCTGAGGTCCGAGGAATGAAAGAGTCGAGTGCGTCCGCTTTAGAATCTGCCCGTGCACCCTACCCGCTTACGAAAGGGAGTCGGGTTAATCGACCTGCGCGATGGTAAATTATCCGTGAAACTCGACACGCTACGCTCAGATATTATCAGCATGCCGGGAGCGTGACCGATAAGAAGGCGTTCGCCTGGCTATCCGTCGGCTGTCCGACGACACTTCTCTCCTCATCCTGACTGATCGCCGGATTCTACCTCCGCAAAAAGAGCAGCCACCAGGCGGGATAGTTTTTTTTCCGGGTATATCAGCATAAGTAGGACAGGACAAATACCCAGGATGATTATGTACCTTTTCTGGAAACATTTTATTTTTAATATTATAATAATAGAACGACGTCATTGCCAATATTCTTCTTTTCGATGCTTATACCGTTATCGATCAGGCTTTACAGGCGCTATACTCGAATGTTTGGGATTTATTAATCAGAGATTTTATGAAACAGAGGTACGACCAGCTGTTTTTTTATTTGAACATTGATATCTTGTCGAAAAAGTTTTTGTCTTTGACATTTTTGCCAGTAAATTTCTGGAGCAATTAGTATCTCTACTATCGTTGGAGAGACCTGTATATCAGCTTTAATATATGCAGGATTACACGAGAATCGAGATGAAAGTATCGAAAAAGATTCCATTGTAACCTATTATATCGCTTGCAACTTTAAAACGCGAGCTGGTTCTGAAAGTTTCGTGGAAGAGGCGAAATTTGCCGAAGACTCATCGATTCTGGATGGGATTAGGGTGAACGGCTGATCTTATAATCCAGCAGCGATATAAGCGCCAGGACATAATGTCGTCACATCAAGTCGTGGACCATGATGGATAGCCCGTCCGGAATATCGAGCGGAGACGCCCTGGAAAGCATATCGTTCTCGAAGGCTTCTCGCTATTCTAATCTCTCATTTCTTTTATACCGCTTCACTTTCCATCGTTTTTTCCTTCTGATCTTTCACCGATAGACGAGCAATTTTTTAAAATCATAATTATATTTACTGAGTATTCGCAGAATTTCTGCTCCGGAATCAAGGTGGGGTGAGAAGGACGTTGTGGAAGGGCGTAGAGATCGTCTGTACGTAAAATGAGAAATAGTATTCCGGAGAGCAGATCCGTATTCATATTTACACAATACACTCGATATGCCTATAAAGTCTTCAGCCACTCGCGGTGTCACAATTATATAAATTGGATCCTACAAAGCTTGAGCCGCCCGATGAGCGGTCGTTGTGATGTACTAGAGCGAACAGAATGAGAAGTCTAACGACTTTTTATGAAATCCGGATGAGCGACTCTATGACGCGATAAATACAAAACTCAACGCGAAACAGCAAAGCACGTTGCAGAACCGTTCGATTTGAAACTATGCACGCATAATGGCCGAACGAGAAGAAGCGGTCACGTGATGCGCAAGAAGCTGCGCATAGCGCGGAAATCGGTCTTACGACTCTTGATCGATGCTGTCATCTAAGGAGACGGCGCACTCGACATTCTAAAGGAATCCCGAACAGTTTTCCATGTGACGAGTATATCGTAGATTTAGCGAGTAATTACCATTCTATCGTCGCAGTACAAGTTCATTTTTATATTCGCATAGTCGTATTTGTGACGAATAAATAACTCGGTCTGCAATTCTTTTCGTACCTCACTTTACCAATCCTGAACTCACGGTATTTTAATCATGTTTTTCTTTCACTTCTATCCAAAGCAGTGCTTCGTTTATCATCGACATTATCATTTACGCGCGATCTTGCAGTGCAGCGTGCATCTTCCTCGCTACCTTTCCGATGAAAAGTAATTCGGTGCTTCCGACTTGTGTAGAAGTTACCGCGGAAGCCACAGAGCATTGGCGATAACGATGTAACCGTAACGGCGCTTAGACGAGGCCCTTATTAGTTACATCGCTTTGTCTCGAGGCGCCCTGGGCGATCGGTTAGTTACAGGACTGCGATTATCGTTAGTCCGGATTTGGCGGAGCACTCGTGGTTAACTACCAGCGGCGATTACGCTAACTTCGGATGAGTTCCAGTCGCTTGGAAATCGTAATCGCGCCTGCGGTTATTACGCGTAGACCAGGCGTGTCGTAACAGATGCTCGTCTGTGGTCCGCAAAATGTACTGGAAGCATCCCGAATTTAGCCCTCGAGTTTTGGCGTGGTTGGCCATAGTCGTCCGTGCGAAGTAAAGTATCAGCTTGCCCCAAAAGTCTGGTCCGCCATCTGCACGCAGCTGCTTTGTCTGGCGATGTTTATATTATACAAACATCTTTATACAGATGAATTAAACAAATGGTGGCTTGCGAGCAGTTGTAATTATACAGTTGTAACGTTACAACCGCTCTCATTTGTTTAATTCGTGTACATTTCTAGTGAGAGGAGAATTAGGAATAACTGTATTTTTATACAAACATTCTTTGCGCACATCTGAGATAGAGAATTGCTTGTCAAGGCCACCAGTTTATTTGTGACACAATTTACAATTCATTACAAAGACGAAGACTAACTTGTCGAATGTCGTTGTCTTTATCCTTAATTCTCCTCTAGTTGAATACATAATTTAACAAAATAATGTAAAAAAAAAAATATTGTGCATCTATTATTCGTATATGCGACGGTAGAAGCTTTTGGGACGACCTAATAGAATTCCCAAGGCCGTTACATCGCAATTCTTCGCAGTCGCTGTATATGGTATATGGACCCAGAAAGCAATATTTAGTACATCGTCTTTCGTACTCGGTACGCGTGGACATTCGTGACTCATCTGAAACGTATTTAATTTCGAAAGTCAAAGCACTCTTACGTCAATTGCGCAATTGCGTGGCATTAAATTTTTGCAGAATCTTAAAGAAGTACGTAACTTTTGGGAAAGTATTACGGAAAAGTTATGTTAGAAACGTAAATGATGACCGGAATCTAGAACGAGCATTGTTCTTATTGTACAATTTCTCAAGTGCAGTTCTCCCGAGTCCTCTAATTATGAGACAAGTTTTCTTTCCGCTTACATTATCTTCTGAAAAAGTATCTCCATAAAATTTTAAGTCCAAGTACCCACGGCTCGTCTCTAGCCTCCATTTTTCTGCACGACGTGGATTTACATAAGGACATACGGAATAAATTGTAATAAAAGCGTAGTAGGATGAAAACGATTCGAGTCTGCAGGATAAATTTTCGCTCGTTGTTCCAGTTAGTGATTCTCATCGCGTCGATAAGTCGATGGCTCATTTCAGTTTTTTTCTTTTTTTTTTTTTTTCTAAACGGCCAATGAATGGAGCACACGATAGATAAATCCCAACTGCTTGTAAAACTTCCATTTTATGCAATACGGGACGAAGTTTCGGTGCAAAAAGAATCGCAATAAATCCATTCTGGGACACGCCATTTCAATTTATGTTCGATGGTTTTTTGCGCTCATTTTTCGTCATAAATCTTTTAAAGCTGGACGTAAGATTTTTCATTACAAGTTCCAACGCGGAACAAAAATCGTCCGGTATAAACTTTGGCCTGCCCTGATTACATCTTCGATATTCGAGGAAAAATAAAAAATTTCTTGATTTAAGGCTGCAGAGAATGTTCGGAACGGGTGAAAATATTATGTTAGCATTACGCGGTATATTTGTTCACCTTATCGAATAGTTTTATAATCAATCGTATATATAAAATTAAGCACCGAAATGGCACAGTGCCAAACACCTTTCGTCTATTCTTATTTGACTTTTTCTACTTACTTCAATCAACCGTCGTATATATCGTAAATTATCGTTTATATCGGAGCAATTTTTCTAGAAAACCATACTTATCAGTAGTTATGCTTCGTTTCACACGTGTTATGATTCTGCAACTAGACACATATTTTCTTATATAATTAATTAATTTTCACATATTCTTATATAATCGACATTTAGGTTCATAGCACGGATACAAAAATCACGGATTCATACTTCCACGAGACTTAGGTTTCGGTGAATTGAAACTTTGCTACGCGAGAGTAAATTTTATTCAATTTTATCCATCGTAAAACGATTGAGAAGGTATTCTGGTATAATTCACATTTAGGTTCATGGCGCAGATATAGAAATTACGGATTGATATCGCCACGATGGCTTTCAGTCCCACGAGATTTGGGTTCGAGTAAACTGGAACTTAACTATCCGAGAGTAAACCAAGCCGCCGGGATTGCAGATAGGAACAATCAACCGAATTGCAAACCGAACTCGGGGACCTTTGTTCCAGCCGAAACTTTAATTCACCGTTACTCCTTTGTGAGCTCAGGATCATTATTCGATTCTCCAAAATCTCATCGAACTCCGGAAAACTTCGGCGAATTCGACGCATCGGGAGTTCCAGGAAACGATTGAAAAGACTCGACGTCGGCGCTCTTTGAAAAGCCAAATTTTCTTCAAGAACGCGATTATATGGACCGTTTATTTTGAATGTGGTGTAAGTCCATTTTCTCTCGTTTCGAGAAAATCAAAGGTCGGCATATTTGTCGATCAAAAAATACGGGTCAATATTATCGATCGTGGCGATGTTTCTACTAATTTATCAACATGTGATTTGATTGTATAAATTTGTTTTAGGCGAATTTAACTAGAGTAATATATATTTGCGGGTTACAAATGGACTTATACTACGTTCATGATCAATGGATACGCAATTTCCTTTGTCGGCCAATATTAAATCGAACAAAGCGTTGGTATTTTTTAAGGTATTAAATACTAACTGGTTAAAAACAAAAAGTTTACACTATATTAAGCATAAATCACGTGATATCTCATTTCTTTTTAAAAATAGACTTACGCCACTTTCAAAATAAACGGTCCATATGTCAAGAGAATTGAAGGATTTTATAACTCTTTTTTAGGATCTTTTTACGATGATTTTAGGATGATTAAAGTTTTACTCCAGTAGTAATTTGAAGTTTAATCATTTATTTTCGAGATACTCCGTATTTCTTACTTCCAAAAATTCTTTTATATCTTTATATGCATAGATATTTGTCCATATGCACATATATATGTACAAATCTACGCATACGTATACATTTCTGTACACGATACATGTGTAATTCTCTATATATTCGCGCTCATGAGATTCATTTACACATATCCATTCGTGCATATATATGCAAGCCTAAGTATATTTGAACGCCCGAAATTGGTTTAGACGTATTTGAATGTAAATTTATACGCAAATGTGGGTACATCCGGGCCTCCAAATCGACCGCATTTTCCTTCTCACGGTGGCCGAACTTTCCGCATTTTTCCATTAACCCCAGAGATCCCGCGAATTCGTTCGGACCTTCGAAACCCGCCAAAGTTTCTCGCTCGAACTCCCTATCCCCGGATCGAAAAACTTGTAGCTCGGTTTTCGCTCCTTCCTGGGAGAAACGAGCGCCCAAAATCCCTCGATTTTTCCTACACCTCCAACGAGATGGTTTTGACATGCCGCGAGAGAGGAAAGCTCCGAATCGGCCCTTCGAATTGCCGGAAAATGAAATAAGAGGATTAACCCATCGGTGGGTCTAGCGTGGATTAAGCTTTTAGCCACTGTGCTCCACTATTGTGACTTTCGCGCATAACATCGCTGCGAACTTTGCGCCACTATAGCGGCTTTTACGTTTTTCACAGTTTGGAGGGTCGAATATTTTTGTCGCTTTGAACGATACGCCAGTATAGTAGATTTTTTTTTGTTTAGGATATTTACGTTGGGCCATTTGAATTTCTTCTTCGTCTCGTTGTTCTTTAACCTGATTGCTGTTGTTGGTGATTATATTAGGCTGTCTTTTGCTATGCGTACGCGGGTGCTTTATTTGGAAATGTTTTTAGAAACGTGATGCCTAGTCTGTCAAACGTTGTAGTATTTATCTTCGGTTATTCTCTATCTATATGTATGATTCGATAAAATAATATAAAAGGGAAACTGTTGTGCGTCATTTATTACCTTATAAAGCGAAAGAGACTGTAAAAACAATCTAATAGTGGTCATGAATCAATAACTCCGTTTATTACTAAAAACAGTATAAACCTATATATCTAGGATTGCTAAGTATTCAATAGTGAATGAATAATTCCAATGAGAAGTAAGAACAACCCCACAGATCATACGTGCAAATGAGTAAAATGGCGATATAAAGACGAGGAAGAAGGAATGTATTAATCTATCATCGTTTCTCCTTCGTCCTTTTCTTTTTTAGGATATGCACAGTGCGCCTAAATAAATTTAAGAAGTCACCGGTAGGTTTAGCGTTGAGCCCATCCTGTCGCGTCTCTGGACACCTTGGCTCACGGTTTGTCCGAGGAGAGAGTTGAAAAATCCCTGATATTCCTGGACGTGATATTTTTTGCATGAAATTACATGCCGCTAGTAATGGGAGGATTTTCCCTTCGTTTTTCGACACGTCCATCCGCCTGTCTTGATTTGCATGAAAATAAAGTACGATCAAAGTTTCTGACCGTGGATTTACCGGGTTTTATTCCTGCCCAAGCGCGCATCCCCGTGTTTTCAGATCCATCGGGGCACCCTCGGTGGTCAGGCAAATCCTCGGGGGAGTGGAATACTAGCGGGTTGAACTATAAAAAGCTTAGCTCGTAAGAATATCGATTAATTAAAAGCGCTTAAAGGGCGAATACGCGTGTTTCTCGAAAAGGTCTGATAACGCTATGGAAATGACTTTAGTGAATTTCGTGAAATTCTTAGGTATATATAACAACCATTGGAATATGAGTACGTTTATATTTCGATAAGCACATAATGGCATCTGTACAGAATTATCATAACTCGCGACTGAACGAGCGATGCAAAAAATTGACGGTTGAAGATTGTAAATCCGCAGGGAAACATGTAAAAGTGTAGCGAGGCATTTTGTACAATCTCTTAATTAAAAGTTATAAATGAACGTGGTTTATTAATTCAATAATCTCAAAGAAACAATGTGTTATTCCAAGAATAACTTTAGTGAATTTTAGCAAATGCACACTACAAGTACATATATAATATACATGTACATATATAATATATTTCTCTAACCTTAAAAGTCGTAGAATTTTAATATTCGACTCTAAAATCATGCTTTAAATTCAATCTTAACTCTCTACGAGTCTTTATAACTTTTAAATCGCATGCTAATATATCGACACGTTTCACCAAATAATCTTACATTATCACAAGATGGCGTATACGTCTTGTACAATATGTCTCCGAGATAACCTACAAAAGTATCGATGACGGTTCGCAGCAGTATCGACCTAAAATATCCAAGTGAATGTCTCGTAAGTTATACAATTTGCAGATATAAATCGTCCAATAGAGGGTTAAACCTCACGAAGTCGGTGCTGTACAAGCTTATCACACTTCTGCCACGTTGCTCCAATTTTTTCTCCACCTCCTTTCGACTCTCGCGCGAGCTCAAACCCCATTGGCTCTCGAAGCTCGACGCATCGAGTCACATACTCCGTGGTTATCGAAACTCGAGTCTCGCTTTCGACGAGGCTAATGCGTCTCCGCGCTTTTCAGCGATTCCTTAAAATCCCACTTTACGTTTAAGGGCGTTTAATCGTTGATGACCATACTCTCAATGCTCCTGCTTCAATTTCCTCCCCCCCACCCCTTCCTCGAGTCGCGGGCGGATGAAAAAAAGCAGCCTCTCGCGGATGCTCATCTCGTTCCACGAGAGATTTAAGCGCGTCTGGGTTTGAAAGTTTGAGAAAGACGGCCGAGAGAAATGGCGGCGGCAGAAGCTTTTAGGGGTGCTCACTGTTTGAAACAATGAACGCGGGAGGAGGGAGGGAGGGACTTCCACCGTCCCTTGTATTCGAGGAATAAAGGACACGGCGCTGTGACAGCGTGTACTCGCCCTGATAAATATACGGGGTGCGACAGAAGTACCCAAACGCGATAGAGTCCTTCGGCTGGCAGAAAGGACGAAGAATTATATTCTAACGAAGTGGTCGCAAAGGGGATGTAAAATATAAATTATTCTTGCATTTGCATAATTATCGTAAATTATTATAATACAGTATATTTAAAGCCAAATGACCTTAGCAGTCGGTGCCGAAAAATTAACATAAAAAAAAAAGTATATTTGTAAATTACTTTATGTGTCCTTATTCGTTTCCCTCTTCTTCGTAATAAAGTGCGTGGAGAATATTTACGCGTTTCTAGGAAACGTGATATCCTACAAATGTCTTCCATTACTGTTGTATTTGTTGACGAATATGAACTTTTTCCATATTCAGTATCGTTAGACACAGGATGCTTCGTGCTTCTAATCTTCACCGTTTTCCACGAGTTGGTAAATGAAATACTGTGAAATACGTCGCGCGTCTATTTATCTTTGTACACCACTTTTTCACTCTTCTCTCGGGGTAGAAAACTGGCTTTCGAGGTTTATACGAGTATTTTCGTTCCACCCCGTATAGCTGGCATTAGAGGGCTAAATCTGAGGACTCTTCCTTGGGCGTACTTCGAGAAACTCATTGCGGGAGAGGAGCGAGCAAAAAATAACGAAAGAGGATTGCGCCCTGGCCATCCACTCAACGTTTTTATTATCGCACAATTGCATTAATATGCGTACTTCCATTCGAAACTTCCCCACCATCTTATTATTATTTTGTTTATTTCAGTACCCAGGAATAAGCGCTGGATAGAGAGAAACGCGGCGCGACTCTCGAGAGATGTTAAACGCATTTCTCTCGAAGCTCGTATAAATACTCGATGCAGTTTGTCGTGCAGCTCGAGGACTTTTTAGCGATTACGTATATACAGAGTATTTTCTTGCCGGGCACTCGCCTAATGGGGATTAGGAATATCGCGAAAGAAGGAAATAAAGCGGTCGTGCATAAAGTTTACGGGAGAGGAAGGAGGAGCTGCAGAGGCATCGCGTTTTATTTACAGAGTCCGTTTTAATTCATACCGAGTAGAAAAAGTATCTGTCGGGGAGAGAAGCTTGAAAATGAAATGTTGTTGGAGAACACGCTACTTTATATTACAAAAGATCAAAGGCAGGAGAGTTATTTCTGTTGTGCGCAAAAAGAATTGCAGGTGGATAATAGCCAAAAGACACGAGATGAGATGCCTCTGCAACGATTCCTTTTGCAAATCACAGGAACGCTAACCTAATATACACTTCGAATCGTTAATTTGTTCCGTAACCGCTGAAGGGGAGCAAGGAGAAGCTGGAATACTACTGTGGTGCTACCAGGCAGCAGAGACCTGATTTATCGACTATACGATCGACATGCAATTGATTTACAAACCGCACGGAAAATTATAATCCGGTCGGTGTAATGCGTATCGATATATTTAGTCGCATTGTTCATAGAAGCGGGCGAATGTAATATTACGGAATCTGCTATAAATTATTGCCAGTATTGGGAGATGGAAAAGGAGGGTGTTAGTTTCGAATATTGAAAAAATTTCCTTCGAGGAGAAACTTTTGCATCCGAGATGTTTCGCGTGTTTTTCTAGCATTCATCGCTTCGCCAATTGTTCAAAAACGTAATGCTTTTATTTTTGATTAAAAATGTATTGCATTGTTTATGATTGCTTTTATTATATTATTTATTATATTATATTATATTAATTTTATTATATTATTTATTTTTATTCAAAATGTAA
Organism: Ampulex compressa; assembly: GCA_038496175.1. Lineage (NCBI taxonomy): Eukaryota > Metazoa > Arthropoda > Insecta > Hymenoptera > Ampulicidae > Ampulex > Ampulex compressa. The sequence continues at coordinate 43,667 of JBCFXI010001669.1, forward strand.
ATGTTATCCCATGACGAAATGTAAATAAAGTGCAAAGGTTTTATTCGAAATGTATTGCATTGCATCGTAAATTTTGTTTACATGTATCATATCATTGTATCCAAGTATTTGGTTTCGTAGGATAATATTTGGGTGTAGAAGGTCGAGGGAAAATAGTCGCGTATTCTCAGAAATTTTGAATGTATTTCTCGGTAAAGGTTGATTGTGTTATTCGAGGTGAGTTAACCGCAAATATTTTTATTTTCTTCCGGGAAACTTGCGATAAGTCTTAAATATTGGAAGTGACTCTTAAAGCAGGGAGACTTTTTTCTAAAGTCATTCAACGTAAGGAAAAGTGGAATAGGATCATATTCGAGTACACGGGATTAATAAAATACAACCGTGTCTTTGGAGAAACTCCGAATTTCTTGCTCGAGTACAATTCTTAACTCTACGTACAGCGTTCGTGCTTGACAAATACGCGCGAGTAAATTTTACAAAGTTTCGCGGCTATCAGCTCGCTATCCCTCGCGATCTCGAGAACGTACCTCGATCGCGAGAAATACCGATTGCCCGGGTCTCACCG